>CAUYUJ010017633.1:12500-62500 GCA_963575745.1 Prorocentrum cordatum | reverse complement strand
ACGGGCCCAAGCTGGGCCACAGAGCGGAAGCGGGAGGCCCCAGAGCGCTCCAAGACGGCCCAGATGGCCCGGGCCTCCCCTTTCCGTCAGTCCTTCCCTCCCGCCTCCTCCCCTTGCCTCCATTCCTTCCTCTTTCCTCTTCCTCCCCTCACCCTTCACTTTTCGTGCTCCTCCCTCCCTTCCTGGGACGGCCCCGCCAAAGCGCCAGACAGGCCCCGCCAGAGCGAGCGGGGCATCGCTATACCCTATCATTTCACATTCCCCCTCCCACCCCTCAAGGGCGGCCCCGGCAGAGCGAGAGCGTTCTGACTACGCGTTTCTTCGCGTCGATGGCATGGGCCCGAGAACGCTGGAAATCGCCGTTGTGACCACACCGGGCCTTACAGCGGCAAGCGTGTCTCATCTGCGACTAGAACCTAAGCGCGTGGTTCTAGTATGTATGCATTCACACACTAACACATAGACGTAGACATAGACACGTACATATGTATATGCATAAACATAAACATAAACATGTTATATATACACCGTGTTCTCGTCGAGGCCACCGCCAGAAAACTTTGACAATCTTGGAGTACTGTGGGCCACCTTGAGAAAAAGGCACGCACGGAACCAAGCAATGCACGGGGAATGGACCTCCCAGCGACGGCAGGGAGTATTAGCAGGCAAAATGTCAGCGTGTTGGGCACCGACTCGATGAGATCCTCTCCTCCTCCCAAAAGAACACTCCCCATCCCCCTTACCCCATACCCCTTCCCTCTCCCCCCTCCCCCTCCCCCCTCCTCTTCCCCCCTTCCCCCCGTCGAACGGTAGGTCATAGTTTTGGGGCCGTTCGTCAAGGGAAGAAATAGCGACACTCTTTGACACAACGCTTCTGTCGCAAAGCGTTATTGCAGCGTTGTGTACTGCTCTTGTAATCGTCTCCGCCACCGTTGCCGTTTTTGTTCGGCGGCACGAATGCTGACCAAGCGGCCGTGCCCGTGCTTTTCCCGCTGTATACTTCAACCCTGTTATTCAGCTACTCGTGGAACAGAGCTTTTACCCGTCACCTTTACATCTAGTTGGTAGCGGAGCAGGTTTCTGCTCTTTGCCACGGCCGCGGTGGATTCTTCCCGTTGCCTTGCTTCGACGTCGAGGGCTCCACCATCTCACCGTGGTGTACAACCTGGACAAGTACGACCTCATCATGATTGCCGCGAGTTTTCCCCAGCTGCAATCTCGCGCTGGGCCGTGCTTTCCGTGTTCGCGCACATCTACCCGTTCATCGCGGCAGGCGACGGTTCTTTAAGGACCGTCGGGGTAACACCCGCCCAGCCGCAAGGTGCGACCACGGGGGAAGCGCAAAACGACCACTATCAGGACACCTACAAGACGGACCGCGCCCCCGGCCCGCCTCTTATTCCCCCAGGTACTTTCGAATTGAGTTCGAGACGGTCGGGGCTCCTACATCTTCACAGCAGTCACCTGTGGGCCCCGAGCTATTCGCAACTGTGTTGCGGAAGCTCGTGGGGGAAAGGCAAAGAACGCATCGCCCTCATTTCATCCGCATGTGGGTGTAGCCGACCATGTCAAGCAGCCAGATCGTTGGCAAGGCGCCCCGCGCTGTCCGCAACTACGTCAGGGAAGCCGGGGGAGGCGCGTGTAGGCCAGAGCGGGAACACGAATACACAGGAAAATCGGGCAACTATGTTGCCACCCTTCCGGGGGACCGTTACACAGTTTGGGACTATTCGTTGTCGGTTTTCGGGACATTACTTACGCACTCCCCTGCCCCGTGGTGGACTTGGATCCCTATGCACACGCCCCGTGACTATCGTAAACTCGACAGTGCTCAGCACGGCGACAATACGACTCACAACGAGTTCTTTCGCTACAATGTGGCGGAGTGATCCGAGCGCAGCCAGCATTCCAATCGCACGACAGCAGAAAAGACCCAATACGCTGATGAGGAGGAGAGCACCAGGGACAGACACCCACGACGGTTCCGAGGATCACTACCAGAACGTCGCCGTCGGCGGGTACCGGGCCCGCCACGTCCCCTCGACACGCGCAGGGGGCACCACTCTGAATGGAAGGCCATCGCAGTGGCCATGGTCGTTGTCATTAGCTGCATCGCCTGCATTGACGCGGGCGGCGGCGGCAGCGGCAACACGCGACGCCCCCGCACCTGGGGGCCCGAGCAGCAGGCTCGCGCGCCCTTCCAACGCTGGGCGCGGGAGGCACTTATTTGGTCAGTGGCGAACTCAGACTTCAGCGAATGTCGCGAAGCGGCCTACGTCTCGTCTCACTTGATCGGCACGGCTCGCGAGTACGTGGACGAGTGGCCGCCAGCCAGTTGTCCTCATCCAAGTTGGTCATATCAACGGCAACCCAGCGCTTCGCTGCGATCTACCTCGCGCACAGCTGGGCCGAACGGCGAAACCAGCTTGGAGAGGGGGAGCGCACTCAGGCGGCGTCGGCCCTGGTGAATTGCAACCGATTGCCGCGGGGGCGCATCGAAGACCTCCGCACCAGGTTCGACATCCTCCGCAATAGAGAACAGCAGGTCGGGCTAACTCACGATTGGCACGAGGGCCGCAACTACCTCTTGCTGCGCGCGGTCGGCGCGTCGAACATCCAGATCACCGCGACCTTGCAGCGCCGCGACATGGCCTACCCGACGGACGCGCCACAACTGGCAGACATGATGGGCCAGCTACGCAGATGTGGACACATGTTCGAAGGCTCGCCGGGCAATTTAGCCTCTGCAGCGCGTTCGCCCCAGCGCCGAGCGCCCCTTTCTCACGGGCACACCCGCGCACGATCAGAATCAGAGCGCCTGCGGCACTGGAGCTGGATCGAGCTGGGATGGCGTGGGCCCCGCAGCCCCGGAAGCAGCACCGAGTCCACCCGCAGCACCGGCAGCCGCCAACGCCGACGCATCAGCAGCACCAGAGGTGGCATCTCCAACAGCAGGCTTCGATCCAGGCACCGACTCCGACCCCCTGAGCTCACTCGGCGAAGAAACCGCTGCCGACGACCCCGAACTGCGCAAAGTAACCGGGGAACCGCGTGGCGCGCATCTCGCTGTCGCCCGCGAGCGCGCCAAATCTCGGCGGCGCCGATTCAACGACAATTACAACAAAAAGAAGAACAGCAACAACAACAACAACAACAACAACAAGCCCACGCGTCGCGCGCGGAGGGTCGCCGAACGCAAGGGCGAGGGCCACGAAAAAGGCGACCGCTCCTTGCTGGCCAATCTGTCCGACAACGACCCCCGCGAAACCCTCGCCGGCTTCGAGATGGGCAGGGGTAGGAGAAAGGGCGAGCATCGGATTGGTTGTCCGGGATTTGGCCGACAAGACAACCCACTGGGCCCTGACGGGGCGCATCTCATGTGCCACGAGTGCGACTGCGAGGAGCACCTCGCGCGCGATTGCCCCTGTCGGCGCTGGCAAGGGCGCGCCCTCTCCCCTCGCGCCCCAGCTTCAGCAGCACCACCACCGCGCACCCCAGCACCCCCACCACTCACGCACCTGAGACACCACGCAGCACCTGGACCAGCCGCTCGACAAACAGCACCTATTCAGTCTGGATGACCAGGGAAGCCCGCGGGATTTTCTAACCTGCGGTTCTGGGACCCGACAGCGGTGACCCCGCGCAGAGCGCCGGTCCCAGGCACGGGCGGCAGCCGGCATCAGCTACGGCAGCAACGCGGCCAGCACCAGCATCAGCAGCAGCAGCTCCCCGCGCCGCGCCCGACGGCTCCATGCAGGCAGTTGGCCAGAGACCTGGGTCGAGCTGGGCGGGCGCTTCGTCGCCCTCATCGGCTTCGCCCGACCCTCGAGACGCCGAACTTCGACGACAACGCCGGGAAATGGACGACCTTATGGGCCGCGTACACTGGGGCGCTGCTGCACCCGCAGATAGGGCAACTACGTCGCCGATCCGCTCGGGCGGAGCGGGGAACACAGCACCCACAGCTCCAGCTGCATCAGCAGCACCACCAGCACTGACACCACAGCGCTGGGCCGGAGTGGCCGGCGCTCTCCCACTGGGGCCACGGCAAGGGCGGGACTGGGCAAGCGACATCAATGCCCGAGTCGCGGCGCCAGCTAATCCCACCTTCCGACGCGCAGTTGTCGAGCCGGGCCCATGCGCCATCAATCCCAGCGCTCCGAGCTCCGCACCAGAAGTCGTATCACCACTGATGCCAGAGCCCCCACACGATCTGGATCTCTTCAACCAGCACGTCCCCATTGACGGCGAGCCAGACACCTGGGAGAGCGGCCACGTGGTTCGCTGGCCGCGACACTTGGATGTCGAGCGGCGTGCGATCCGAACACGGAATAGGCTCCACACTCGACCACGCACAACGGCGACACTTCGGCGAGCTCCACGGCCCCCAGCTTCCACTCGAGCCTTCACGACAACAGGACGAGCAGCGACGACGAGCCGCACAGAGTTGAACATACACCCTTACTAATCCACATCCAGCGCTGGCTGCCGCAGCAGCTGCACCCCGCGTCGCGCTCTTCGTCGGCGACGACCAGGAATGTCGAATTTGTATCGAGACCGTCGCACGCGGCGATCAAGTGGCACGCCTACAGCGCCGCCACATCTTGCACCAGGCATACCACCTGCTGATTTTGCGGATGACCGACACCCGCTTGGCGCACTGCCCGGCGCGCCGAGGCCCGGCTGACGCCATCGCCGAGTTCCGTTTCATGCGCGCATATCGCGCCACAGCGGATCCAGCAATTGCGCTGCCGACCCGCGCGGCAGACCCCGGCACTCCGGCCAGGACCGGCTCCTGCGGCGCCGGCCCGGCCGATGCCAGACGACAGAGCGCCCGAGGAGACACCACCACAGCAGGACACCGCCCAGATTCTTCGGCCCGCGCTGACACCCGGGGCAACACGGCAGCAGGATCTTACGCGGCGCGGCCCGCTGGCAGTGCTCCCAATCTTGTCCACTGCCGACGTGGCAGCGCCGTGCGGCGCCCACTTGGACATGCATGCTCCGCCGCGCCGACCGACTTCCCCGCGGCGGCCAACCTCGCCCGACGCAGGCCCGAGTCCACCGACCCACTCACCATACTACTTGGCGATCACCGACCGCCCAGGCGGGCGGCTTGGCGCCACTGCGGACACTGGCGCCTGGACCAACCTCTGGGGGCGACACTTCGCGACGAACCTGGACGACGAAGCCACGACGGCGAGGCCCCGGCCCACAGAGTAGAGGCCGACGTCTCCATTCAACGCAGCAGGCGCACAGGTTGCCCGTTGGGAGGCACACTGCCCCGCTGCGGCTGCCACCCGCGACGGCGCGACCACCCAGCACAGCATGCGCGCCCCAGCAGTAGAGGGCGATGGCATCGATATCCCCCCCTTCTCGGCTTGCAATCCGCGCAGTGTCCAACAACGGGGTCGTGGAGACAGGCGCATCACATCAGCGCCTTAACATTTCCTTGTCCTGTAGGCTACCAAATGAATGTGAGCCCACACCATGCACTTCGACTTAAAGTCAGCTCCGATGGGGCCACCCATACATTCCATTCGACAGCTTTGACCAATTCAAAACACCGAACCACCCAAGCAGCTCACACTACTAGCAGCGGGCAACAGCCACCAGGATAACGACGCCCGCGAGCCCAAAAAGCTCAAAACACAATTTCTTGGCCCCAACGCACAAGCACCAGTGCGGTGCAGACCACATGCAGCAGGCTACGACCTATTCGCCTGCGCGGACGTCAGTGTCGCGACCTGCGGTCGCGCGCGACCTAGTGTCTACGGGCGTGGCCGCTCTTGCACCACGTGGCACTTACCTACGAATTGCCCCGCGCCCAGGACTGGTCCTCAAGGGCATCAACGTCGCGGGCGGAGTGGTGGACCCCCGACTACCGCGGTGAGATCAAGATCAACATGCACAACATTAGCCCGCGGACGTTCGTGATCGAGCAGGGCCACAGGATCGCCCAACTCATCCTGGAAAGCATCATCACAGACTCCGAGATCGTGGTCGTCACCAACCTTCCTCTATCCTCCCGCGGGCCAGTGGCCGTCGGCCAGACTGACATGACATACCTCAGCTGTGACCCCACCCCGCAGGAATCGGGCACTGCTGCACCAGCAGGGTCGAAGAGTAACTTCGCACCGAAGACCCCACGCAGCCGCTATATTTCGGAGGAGGATGGGTCAGCTAGCGAGGCTGGCCCAGCCGACCTGCCCCTGCAGACGCGGGCAGCAGGACCTGGTCGCCCCGTCTGGGCCCTGGAGAGAGGAAAGGACACTCCACGAGCATTACAGGAGTAGGGCTACGACGTCACACGTACCACATCTCACGCGAGCGCCACAAGGCCCTTGTCCGCCAGCACATTTCCCAGCATAAACTATTGCACGTTGTGGATCACGCGCGACACGAACTGGGACGAAGCGAAGTGCATCCTCGGCGCCCTTCCCAACTGGTGCGCCTAGGCCATGGACTCCGGCACCAGGATCGCGAGCTTCGGACTGCACGGAATTCAGTGGTGATGCACAGCCATAACAGCTCACTGACACCAACGCACTATACCACAGCAAGACTCGAGCTTGCCACAAGCCTCTCACTCCAGAGGCCAAGCACAGTGGCATATCCTTCACGACGCCAACGGGAGCACCCAATCCTAACCCACTGTGCCGTTGCGACATTACGTGAGAGGAGCACCGCAACGACTGGACGACGACGAACAGGCATGCCTATCTCGCGCCCTCGGTGAGGACCAGCAGCAGCTTCAGCACCAGACTCGAACACAACGTCCTGTCCTACAGCGACTGGCAAGCACGACACCGATCTGCATACCACAGACCAGAACACCCAGCAAGACACGCAGGACCATAAGCACGAGCAACCACGACAGGTGTCCGACAAATGCGATGACACCAGAGCGCATACGCCAGACAGCGAATATAAAGGAGGGCCACGTGCCCGAAGCACATAAGAAGGCCGTAGGGGACCGCAACGACGATTGCGGCACAGACCTCACAGGTCTGGCCCCATGTCTTTTCCGCTTCCCATCCACTGATGAGCCCGGTTACGCCGACGACTACGACGACGACGACGACTACCACGGCAGCCTCACTTCAGGCTTGCCGACACGGTGGTTCAGCGGCTTTCGGCCCCGGCAACGGATCGCCATCTGGCGAGTGCTCAAACCGTTCAGCCTACCAAGTTCGCCGACATCCACCGCCTCACCTACCTCACCTCCATCGATTACGGCACTGACACCATGGAGATATTCGGTGGGAAGGCTCGGACCAGCCAACTTGCAGTCCGCCGCCATCTCATGGCGGGCACCAACTTCGACTTGGCGGCTGTCTGCAACCTCAGCTACAAGAGCCAGCAGAGAGCCGTTGAGCAATACATCCGACGACATCAGCCCCTAGTGGCCATCATGGTTCACGCCTGCTGGCCTTTTCGGTCGTTGGGTTACGCCCAGTTACAGACTTCATCGCAGCACCTGGCTGCGCTACTACGAGGACGCGGCCCCACATGGCCGATCCTGCGGCTGCGTAGCTATGATACAGCTGCAGCTCGGCGGCAACTTCGTCAACGAGCAGCCCGGACCCCCACGGTTGTACAGCGAGCCGTTTTGGTCAGAGATGTTGGCGTCACCAGTCACACGCAATGTCGTATTCGACCAATGCCGCCTCGGGCTTCGAGATCGTCACGGTGGTATTCTACGAAAGACCACGGGCTTGGTCTCCAACGCCTCGGAGATCCTTGAGCAGCTCGTGAACCACAAGTGCGCCAACCTGCACACCCGCGTGCACGTCGAGGCCCGCAACAGGCTCGACGCCCAAATCCGGCCATGGAAGATGGCCGAACGGCTTGTCCAGGGCATCGCGGACCTACGGCGAGGCCTGAGACGCCCGCACATGGCGAACTATGTTCGCGAATGCGGCGTCGAGACGACAGCCTTTCTGGCAGTGGCCATAGAGGCCACAGAGGGCGAGATCAGGAGTACCATAGCAGCCGAGCGCGCACGCTACACATGCAAGGCGCGCCGACGCAGCGCACGATCAGATTCGCCGAAGCACCCCCGAGATCCGGCCACTTGCCAGCATCCTCACAATGCCCCCATACAATGGGAATGCCCAGGTTGCCGCAAACACACACGAGCTCAGCAAGTGCAGGCTCGCGGATCCTCGTGCACAGCCGCGTCCACGCACCGGCCAACGCCCACGAGCACCAGCACGACCTGGAGGACCACGCCCAAGTAGCGACCAGCAGAGTTAATGACCTGGAGTAGCCGACCTCGGAGTAGCAGACGAGGCAGCACTGCCACCGGCACCATCCAGTACACCAGGAGCCACTTCGACCCCCAGCGCTGAGGCTCAGGGCAGTAGATCCGGAAATTGCGATGCCAGTTCACGACTACGAGCCAGTCCAGCAGCCGGCACGGCACCGAGACGGGCAGCACCACGAGCTGCCGACGCTGCTGTAGGCAACCCAACGCCTGCAGACTGGAATACATGACAACGCCTTTCGGCGCGATTTAATCAGCACGTTAAATGCGACAACCTTTATTACACTTGATCTGCTGCGCCTCACGGTCTCACTACGGCCAGGAGATCACGGACAGATAGGACTCAACGCTGCTGGCAGCAGTCGACAGGTCCTGGACCCATCTCTTCGGATCAATGGAGACCTTCATCATGGACAGCGAAGGCGGGATGACCTCCAAGAACTTCGTAGAGGAGATGTAGAGGAGGGGGCACCAGGTGGACATCCGCGCCCCGCGTCAGCACAGTCGTTTCATAGAGCGACGCGGTGCTATACAACGACACGCAGTAGTCGCCACCGTGGAGCAGCTGGAGCGCGATAGCATTCGCCGCCAACTTCGACTCCGTGCTGGCCCATGCCATCTTCGCCGGCAACAGCCTCCCAAAACGGGCGGCGCTACGCCATCCGACGCCGTCTTCGGCAGGAAGTCTCGCGAAGCAGACGAGGAGGGCGAGGGCGACTACGTCGCCGGAGCCGGCCCCGCCGTCGGCGACGAGGTGCAACCCAGCCGATTGCAGTGGCGCGTTCGCGGTATCGCCCTGCAGCGCACGATCAAGGCCATTTCGATCGCCCGCGTTGACCGCGCACTCCAGACACGCACCACAGAGACCAGAGAGGGCCGCTTCAGCGTTGGTGATCAGGTGGAGGCTCACCGGTTTCCCAGGACAATGGACGCGCCCAGCTGGGCAGGTCTCGGCACTGTCTGTTCTGTGGACCCAGTCAGAGGCAAGGTTGCGGCCAAGTGCCGCAACGCCGAGATGGTCTGCAGACAGCAGTTCGCACGGACCTTTATCGGCGCCGTCTTCGACGACATGGGTACTTGCATGGCGCGAGCACGCCTGGCCTGGGATCGCGCGGAGGAATTCATAGAGTAAATCACGCTAGGCTCAGGAGCCAAGACCATCGGTCACTTGGGACGAGCAGGGCATGCAGCTGACGGAGCAGGTTCGGCAACGTCCCGATGTCCTCGACGCTTTGCGCCATTTGTTCCGCAGTTGCTCTTAGCTAACTGACGACCGTGTGCCGCGCGTCTCGTTCGCGGCCAGAAATGCGTGGGTGACTGGCCAGGCTGCACCGGCAGTCCGCTCATCTACTTGCCCCCATCGGAACCCAAGCGACGTCCACCACGTGCACATGGACGGCGCCAAGTTCGACACCCACAGCCTCATTGGCGGAAGAACGCTCGCGTCACCCAGTTTCTCTTGGGCGACGAACAGTTGCTGGCAACCGACGCCGGGCAGGACCAGGACGAGACGGTCGATGATTTTGTTATCGGCGCCCCCGATGACGCCGCCAGCGTCACCGAAGGCGGTCACCGAGGGTGGTTCACCGACAGCGACTTCTTCCGCCACATCCAGCAGGCGACGTCGGCAGCTCGGCAGGAAGTCGAGGGCGCGGAGGATCTGACCCAGGAGCTACAGGAAATGCAGCGCGCCGACAGCCAGCAGGTGGCACGCGCTGCGGTCGAGCACGCGGCCGCCAGCATAGACCGCGGCAACGCGAGTGGCCCCAGCACTTGGCGACGCAGCAGCGCCAGCACACCCACGCGCGGCGCCGCTCCTACTTGCGCGGCGCCTCTTTAAACGACTACGCCAAGCTAGAGGAGGAGGAGGACGCAGGGGGAGAGCACGCGGAGTTGCACGTGGACTCCAGAGTGCGAGAGGCATTCTTGGGCTGCCACGCGGGCCACGACGTTGCCGGCGCGCGCACAACAGCCGCGCTCGAAGTGCACGCCGCCGCCAAGACCGCGGCAATCAAGCGCGACGCCGGTCTGCCATCCAAAGAGGAGGCGTCGAGGATGCCCGCGGAGATGGCCGCCGCCATCCTCGAGGCTCACTATTTGGGTCAAACACGAGCGTTTCGAGCGACGCCCTCCCAAAGGCGCTCGGGGCGCCATGGACTCCAGACACGCGTTCAAGTGAAAGCACCGCAAGGGCGCCGACGACAAGACGGCCAGGACCATCCAGCGCCGCACGGCGCCGAGAGACATCCGCGACATGGACGCCAGAGCCCTGGAGACGCACGGGCGCCCCTGCGCATTCTGTCCTCAGAGGCGGCCCGTCGCCCAGACTGGCTGCCCGTCGCCGCGAACGTCGAGAAGGCTTTGCTGCAGCATGACCTATGCCGAGATGCAGGGGCAGGGCGAAGCACCACGAGAGGTGAACTTCACCCTGCCGCCCGGCAGCGCTGCCATCCTCTGGCAGGCCCCAGGGCGCGAGTCCTTCGACGCGCGGACCGAGCGCCTGCATTGCACCAAGCCAGGCACAGGCTGCAAGGATGCGCCCAGAACTTTCTCCATGAAGCCCGCCAGGGTCACGCGTTCGCCCGAGCGCAACATTAGGCCGACATGATGGGTCCCTGAGTTCGGGGTCGAGCATAAGGCGCACGGCACCTGTGATACCAGCGGCTCAGAGTAAGTGCCCATGCAGTCCATGCGCGCTGACGATCTCAAGACCGCAGGACGCAAGGGGGCGTCGACTGATTTATCGGCCACATCGGGGGCGTCTTCGGCAAGATGAAGGGTAAACACGACGACTTCTTCACCGATTGCGGAGTCCACCAGCGCCTCGGTGCCGACGGCACAGCGACGCTCGACCAGGACGAGTACGTCGACGCGATGATCCTCATCAGGCACGTCGACCTAGTCAAGTCGAAGGCCGACGAGCGGGCCAGAGGTCCCCTCCTGGACTTCTTTGTCTCCCTCCTCGGAAAAGCCGCCTAAGCACTGCTCGCGCAACACCGCGTCGCCGACTACATCGTCGCGCTGCAACAGGCCAAGAACAAGCTGCTCGTCGGACACGCGACGCAGCTCAACACCGTTGTTCTGGCCACGCAAAAGATCAAGGCGCGCATCACCTTCCCAGCGATGGCGCGCTCAGGCCAGATCTGCACGGACAGCGACGGCTCGTTCGAGCGTAAGGAGGAGAAGATAAGGCATGCGAGGTGCCAGATACACGCGTCTGGGCAAGTGTTGCAGCACTGGTAAACAGATCTGCCACTTACTTGACGCCGTGGGCCGATCGCACAAGTTTGCGCGTCGATCAACGTTCGGTTCTGAGCTGCTCGCAGCGCGCGGCGCAGCATACGGCCTACAGGCGCACCTCCTGATGCTTCATGAGATGGCGCGCGGACCCGCCTCAAATGATGAAGTGAGGAGGATGGGTGATGAGGGAGGTTCCGCTGCACCGGCCGAGTTGGTCGCGGACTGCACGTCCATCTTCTTGGCCCTGGTCATGGACCACGCTCGGCCGCTATCAGAGAATAGCATGCCAGGCTACCTGCGGCGGCTAGCAGACCAGGCGCGCACCCAACAGGCATGCGATGCTGTGGTGCGAATCTCACAATAGGAGGGTCGAAACCATGACGAAGGGAAATATCGGCCGGGAGCTCTTCCTCCACATCATGGAGGAGATGCTCGCCTACGAACACCCACAGCGTGGTTGAGCGAGCAGCGGCACAAGAGGACGGTACCGAGCTTCCGCCACAGCAATTTCAACAGGGACAGCGACGACGCTACTGGGTAGCCCAATCGGCGTCGCATGTCGCGATTATGTCCGCGAGTGCCACAACCGACACGCATTTCGCGAATTGTGTTCTCGAGTGCGACACAGTCCATCAGGAAGAGAGAGGTACGAAGAGCAAGGCATGCCAGTGAGTGGTTGTTTTTCCCCGAACTGTGTTCGTGGGGCAGCAGGCTTCGGACAGCAGAACATGCGAGTGAACAGCTGCGCGCTCCATCTAAACATTCTGTTGCCAGGCAATTCTATATCAAAGACCTGGTCAGTAGAAGGTCTTCTGTGCTCAGCCCCCCTTAATCGCGAAGCTGCTTATAAGGGACGTGGTTAGTAGAACGCCCTCTCATCGTAGTTTACTTTGGTTTCGTTAGTTTGGGTGCGGTTTTGGCCTTCGGACCGACGAGGCACAACCGCATTCGCTTGAGCACCAGACTCGAACGGTAGGTCATTGTTTGGGGGCCCTACGCTAAGGACAGAAGAGGTGACGTTATGTGACACAATGCTTCTGTCACAGAACGTCCTTGTCGCATTGTCTTTTGCTCTTGTAATCGTCGCCCCCACCGTTGCCGTTTTTGCTCGGGGGTGCGAAAGTTGGCCAAGCTTTCGTGCCCATGCTATTTCCGTTTTATGCGTCAATTGCGTCATTCACTCCATCGTAAAACAAAGCTTCTTACCACACACCTTTATTTGTAATCCCCCTTCCCCCTCCCCCTCTTCCTCCTTGGCGTCCCTCTCCCCTCCATTTCCCCCATCGACCCCCGCAGCCCCAAAAGCGTCAGCGCACCGGGCACCAGCTCGATGCGATTCATGCCGTGCTTCCACGGCCCACCCACGAGCTGGAGGAGCAAGGGGCGGGCGCGTGTTTTCCACGGCGCGGCCATTCCGCTGCGGGGAGTGTTACCTGGAATTGCTGGGAACATGGCGCCACGGAAGGAGCGCACTGACGCACTCGTGTCGGCGGCGAGCGAGGAGGGGAAGTGACAAAGAAGGTTGTTTGCAGAACGCGGCGGGACTTCTCAGAAGCCTTCGCGCCTTTTGAGAAGTTGCTTGCGTCATCGGGAAAGGTTCGGGAAACCTTTCTGTTGTTCAAGAGGGCGGGGTCTTCCGAGCCTTCTGAGAAGGCCCGCCCCATCCCACTTCCCCTCCAGGCTGGCCGCCAATCACGAGCGCGGCCACACCATTGAAACGTACATTCAGGACAGGCTTCGCCCTCGCAAAGTATAACAGGCAAGAAAACATATGGAAAGTAGGAAGGAGGAGGAGAGGAAGAGGAGGAGGAGGAGGAGGAGGAGGAGGAGAGGAGGAGAGGAGGAGGAGGAGGAGGAGGAGGAGGGAGAGGAGAGGAGAGGAGAGGAGAGAGGAGAGGAGAGGAGGAGAGGAGAGGAGAGGAGAGGAGAGGAGAGGAGAGGAGAGGAGAGGAGAGGAGAGGAGAGGAGAGGAGAGGAGAGGAGAGGAGGAGAAGGAGGTTCCGTAACCATTTGGGCTCAAGCCGCGCGCGGCGAGCCGGGGCCCGGCCGCATGTGCTGCCGCCGCCCCCCGCGCTGAGCGCCATGGGGCACAACCACGAGCTCGGTTTCCTGCGCCCCTGCGCGGCGCCCTCCGTGCAGCAGCCGCCGGCGCGCCGCCGCCCGCCGCACGCCGGCGGAGCCTGGGGCAGGCGCGGCGGCGGCGCGACGGAGCCCCGCGCCTCGGCTCCCGATGCCCTCGCGGGGCGCAGCGCTGGCGCCGCCTCGCTGCTGGCGGCCCTCGCAGCGGCGGCTCGCCTGCGGCCAGGCAGCAGGAGGCGGGGGCCCGCGCAGCGGCACGCGCTGGCCAGCGCGGAGGCCACCATCGGGGGCCTCACCGTCGCCGAGGTCGAGCAGCGCTGGGAGGAGGTGGAGGCGCTCGGGCGCAAGCCGCAGGAGATCGCCAAGCTGTGCGCGCTGCTGTGCTGCGTGCACCGCGAGCTGGGCTACTTCGCCGCGCTCCACGAGGGCTCCGTGGGGAGCGGCAAGGTCGTGGGCACGGCACCGTCCCTTCCCATCGTGCTGAGCTGGGAAGGCCCCGGCGGCCTGGAAGACACGTACGGGATGTGCTTGTCGCGGGGCAGCGGTGACACGCTGCTGCAGGAGCTCCTCGAGTGCGTGAAGCAGACGCAGAAAGATAAGCGCTGGGGCGAGGCTGGCGAGAACAACGCCACGCTCCGCGCGAAGGTCTCGCTGCTGCGGGGTTTTAAGGACATCTCTGGGTCCCCCCTGGACTGGGCGCCTGGCAAGCATGGGCTTTGGTACCACACTGGGCAGGACGGCGTCTCTCGGGTCTACTTGCCGGAGGTTGCCGAGCGCGTCGCGGGCGCCGCGGCCCCTCCCGCGGCGGCTGATGCGGAAGGCGGCGAGGCGCCAGGCGGCCCCGACCTGGAACGCGTTTTGTGGGCGCTCGCCACGGACTACCAGAGGGAGGACGAGGACGAGGAGGACCAGTACGACGAGGGCGAGGAGGCGGAGGCCGACCTGCGAGGCAGCGCGCTACCCGAGGGCTGCACGCTGTACCGGTTCGAGGTGCTGCGGGGCGATTGCCCGCTGTCGAACCTGCCGACCATGAAGACGCGGATGATGACCCGCGAGAGCTCGGAGGAGTTGCTGAGGGCGCAGTCTCCCTACCAAAATTGGATAGCGGACAACAGCGAGCTGGACCCCGAGTCCACGAAATTGGGCGTACCCGTCCTGCTCAGCAAGGACCTGGACGACCCCGTGCTGGTGAAGAAGGCAGGCGAGAGGAGGTCTGGCAAGGTGGTCGCGAAGTGGAACAAGGTGATCAAGGGCATACCCACGCCGGACGGGGAGTGGCTCGAGAACGCCGTGGGCCAGTTCCTCCCGATGAAGCTGGGCGGCACGACCGTTCTGCGAAAGGCCTACCAGGAGGACGGCGCCGCCGCGCGCTTTGCGGCGCTCACGGCGAGCGGCAGCGACAGCTCCCCGGGGGGCGTGCGAGCGTTCGTGGTGCCGCAGTTCGGGGCCTACGGCTCCAACGAGAGCAGCTTCATGGACGGGTTTCGCCCCGTCGACGCCGCGGCGAGCTCGCGCAGCGCCGGGCTCGAGAAGGTCCGCCGCATCTTCGTGATCGCCTCCGTGTGGGACTGCTACATCGACGGGTGCGGGCTCCCGGAGCGCAGGTGCGCCTGGTACAACCCCCCGGGGCTGCACAGCAAGATCCCGCTCGACCTGGTGGTCATCGACAAGCTGAGGATCATGATTTCCCAAGATCACTTTCGCCTTGACCACCAGGAATAGTTTCGAGCACCAAGAAAGTACCGAAACTGGAGGGTTTTCACGCGTCACGCCCTGGGAGGCGAGACTCGTTCGACACCTTTTCGATGCTTTTCGGGGTGCTCGAAGTTCTGTCTGGGATTTGGTCCTTAAGCACGATGGGAGCAGCATAAGCCGAGGAAGTTGGGCCTGTCCCTCTACAGGGGGAATATTCAAAAACAGCAAAAAATAGTCTGGGGGTTATTTGATTAGTATGTTGGGGCATCTTTAAGTATTTTTTGAGCATTTTTTATTTTTCGTCGAAAATCCCCCTGTAGGGGGACAGGCCCGACTTGAGCATAAGCCGAGGAAGACGGGCTTGTTCACGGAGCTGACGGTGGAGCAGGACGTGCAGGAGCGCGCCATCGAGGTGTTGCTGCCGCTCGTGGGGAGCTGCCTGGAAGGCAGGGGCTTCACTCAAGTCGGGCACGCCCCTCTACAGGAGGAATACTCATGAATAGTACTTCTTTTTATATGTTTAAAAAGTCCCAAAACAAACCAACCAAAAAAAAGTCTGGAGGCAATTTTCTGGCTGGTTTTGAGAATTGTCTGATAGATTCTGGATTTCTTCTCGGTCCAACACCCGCCTGTAGGGGGGGCACGCCCGACCTAAAGGCAGGGACTTCACGCTGATCCCCATCTACGTAGGCGGGCTGATGAGTGAGCGGGCCGACCAGATCACGAAGGTCCTGGCGCCGTACCTCGGAGACGCGTCCAACCTGTTCGTGGTCGCTGGCAGCATCGATTCGCTGGCCTCGGTGGGCTTCGGCCCGTCGCCGGGCGCCACGGAGCCCTGGACCAAGTCCGTGCCCATGCTGGTGCGGCAGCGGGACCAGGTGATCCCCACCCTGGACGCCCTGGACCTTTTCCTGCAAGCCGCGGAGGCGGTCCCGGACGGGAGGAAGCTGAGCTTGCAGAGTTATTGGTAGCGCGCGCGCGCGCGTTTTCTTTCAGGCCTGCTGTTCCGTCATCCCTCCTCCTCCCCAGATCCGACCCGATCCGATTTCTCGATTCGCAGCTGACTGGTCCTGCCTCCTTGCTGCGCGGCCATGCAGCTTATAGGCAGCGTTTCCCAAGCTCGTTCGCAGCTCCTAGGCGGCGCTTCCCAAGCCCACGCGTAGTTTGGAGGCGCCTCCTAGGCTGCGTTTCCTGGTCTCGCTCGTACTCACCCCGCCTCCCGCGCTGGCGGCGGGCAGTGGAACCCCCGCCAGTCGACAGCCCGCGAAAGCGCGGGCGGCTCCTCCTCCTCCTCCTCTTCCTCCTCCTCCTCCTCCTCCTCCACCTCCTCCTCCTCCTCTTCCTTCCATGGTCTGGCCCGGCCTTGTCCGATGTGGCATGGTTATTGTGTTGTCGTGTGGCGTTTGGTCTATTGGTATACGCTTGGTTGGTCGGGTCTTGTGTGATCCGGCCTGGACTGGCATTGTGCGGTATGGTTTGGCATTGCCGCTTGGAGGGGAGGGCCTCCTCGGCTGTCTTGGGAGCCCCGTCGGCAGTTTGGGGGTCTTCATGTGAGTTTGGCGCCCTCTTCGGTATCTCTCGTGGGCGTTTGAGGGCGCGAGGGCCCCGCTGCAAGCTGGGAGGAGAAGGAGAAGAAAGGAGGAGGAGGGTGTCAAAGTGCCTACAAATTTGTTGGTGGCACGACAGCGGAGGCAGGGGGAGGCAGGGGGAGTAGGAGGAGGAGGAGGAGGAGGAGGAGCAGAAGAAGAATGACAAATCACGATGAGGAGGAGGGCGTGAAGGTGGGTAGTAGTAGGAGGAGGAGGAGGAGGAGGAGGTCGAGGAAGGAGCAGGGGGGACAGCCGCGCGGCAGCTGGCGCCGCGCTCGGGCCTCCCAAGCGCTGTCGACTGGGGGGGCGCACACGAAATAGGTTCGCACAGACAGAGCTGCCCGCGCTCGGCATACTGCTGCTGCTGCTGCTGCTGCTGCTGCTGCTGCTGCTGCTGCTGCTGCTGCTGCTCCTCCTCCTCCTCCTCCTCCTCCTCCTCCTCCTCCTCCTCCTCCTCCTCCTCCTCCTCCTCCTCCTCCCTCCTCCTCCTCCTCCTCCTCCTCTCCTCCTCCTCCTCCTCCTCCTCCTCTCCTCCTCCTCCTCCCCTCCGCCTCCTCCTCCTCCTCCTCCTCCTCTCCTCCTCCCCCTCCTCCTCCTCTTCCTCCTCCTTCTTCTCCCCCTCCCTTCCTCCTCCTCCTCCTCCTCCTCCTCCTCCTCCTCCTCATCCTCATCATCATCTCATCATCATCATCATCATCATCATCAGACATCATCATCATCGTCATCATCATCATCATCATCATCATCATCATCATCGTCGTCGTCGTCATCATCATCACCATCATCATAATTTTCTCCTGCTCCTCCTCTTCCTCCTCCTCCTCCTCCTCCTCCTCCCCCTCCTCCTCATCATCATCCTCATCATCATCCTCATCCTCCTCATCCTCCTCCTACTCCTTTTCTCCTCCTCCTCCTCATCCTCCTCGTCCTTCTGACTTCTTCTGGGCTCTCGTGTGTGGCATCTTTGACCCTTGGGGCCTCCCAGGGAAATATCTCTGCACCGTCTTGTGTTCGTGCTCGCTTGCCGCAGGCTGGGCCGTGCCTCCCTCCATTCTACGGTGCTCTGCCAGCCACGCTGCGGTGTTCGTTGCTCTCTTTTCGGCGGCGAGCGAGGGGGAGAAAGTTCGAACTTCGAGGTTCGCACTTCGAGGTTCTAGGTTTTCGGACGTTTTTATCGTTTCTTAACGGTGCCGCCCTTGGGATGCGTTCCAGCGGCTGCGCCTCGCCGAGAGCGTTCAGGGGATGCCCAGATAGTCCCGAACGGCCGCCAGAGGCCCGAGTGATGGCCCAAAAGCCAAATTCGGCGGCGAGCGAGGGGGGGAAGTGAGAAGGAGAAGACTTTCTCAGAAGGCGGCGGGACTTCTCAGAAGCCCTCGCGCCTTCTGAGAGGCTTCCTGCGTCCTCAGGGAAGGATGGGAAAACTCACCCCCAGGCGCGCCGCCGACTCTCTTCATCGATTGCATCGAAAATTCATGTAGGCGGGCACCTTGCATGAGCAGAGAAGCTCTTCGTGGAAAGTGTTGCATAGCATGGCGCTGGAACGAATTTGAACATGAAGAGGCCGTCGCCCAAGCTGTCCGAAAGCTGCGTGCATCGACAGCGGCACCAGACCCCGCAATAGAGGTGGCAGTCGCAGTTCGAGGAATAGGGGGGGGGAGTTCCGATCCGCCATGTATTTATCGTTCCATCTGCGCACGTTCGTTTTGCATCGCCCCTCGCAGTTTGCCGTCCAAGGGCCGTTGAGTTAGACACCCACTGTGCCAAGTGCTTGCGAGCAGAGGGAGAAAGGCTGGCGCAAGTCGATGGTCGCCGATCGCGTGATCTGTTCGGCATGGTGGCACGATCTGCTCGGCCCAATCGGCCTCTGGACTTTCGCTCCGCGCGCTGGTCCTTGCTTTGGGATTGAGTCTCAAGCGGAAAGAAAAAAAGAGGCTGCGCGTTTCGCCCCTCGGGGGCTCTTCGGGTCGAAGCGCCTGCGGTGCAGCCTCCGACGAGCACCGCCGCCGACGACGGCCCGAGGCGGAGCCGGTGAGGTGCAGGCCTGCGACCAGATCACGCGAACGCGGACTCTCGAGCTGCAGGCCAGCTCCGGCCTGGACCACCTCCCGGGCTGCTCGGCGCGCGCCAGGAAGAGGGGAGGTCGGTTCGAGCCCGTGAGCCCCGGGCGCCTTGTGGTGGGGCAGCGGCGCGGCGGAGAGGGGCTCGTTGCCCGCGCTGGGCCCCGCCCCGGAGGCCAATCAGGGCAGCTCGGGCATGTCGCTCAAGGGCCTCTACCTGGGCGTCGTGCTCACGACCGGCAACCTCCTGCGAGTGCTGTTCCGCGACTCGTCCAAGCGGGTCATCTACGAGGAGGCGGCTGGGGCTGGGTCTCGGGACGCCGTCCGGGGGGTGGGGGGCGGAGTGCTCGGGAGAGGCTGGGCGGTCCTGGGGTGGCGGGTTGGGGACGTCGTCCCACACTTCTCTCGGCTTCTCTGTGCGCAGAACCCTTGCTTCGAGCGCGTGCCAGGCAAATTTAGAGTCATCGTCGTCGTCTCAGCTCATTGCGGGGCACTTTTCGTCGGGTCTCGTGCCGTGTAAATTTCGAGCGTAGATCCCTTCGGGGCTCGTGCCGACGCCCCGCGTCCAATGACCCGCTGCTAACTACTGCTGATACTGCTGCTCAGTGTTGATCACGATTACGCACCGCCTGCTCACCGTTGCTCAGTGAAGCCAGTGTTGTTTACTTGTGCGCGGCGGTGCCCGCGGATGCCCAGTGTTGCGCAATTCTTGCCCCCCGCTGCTCAGTACTGGAGAGTGCCCCTCGCGGGTAGTCAAAGGTGCTCAGTGCTGCGCAGTGGTTGCTCGGAGCTTGCCCATTCCAGTGTTTCCTGCTGGCGGCTTCTGCTGCTTTCCGTTGTCCTCTGCTGAGTGTTGCATGCCCACCGCTGGTCACAGCTACGCAGTGCTGGAAAGAGCTGACTTCTCACTGCTGGCCAGTGCTGGTCAGTGACGGTAAGTGGTGTCCACTAGTGTTCCCTGGTGCTCTGTACCGCACACTCTTGCTGAGTGCTGTATGGTGTTTGTTCATTACTGCTCTAGTGTACATATGATCATTGATTGAATAGTGTTGCTCGCTGATGCCCACCAGCGGCCCAGTCCTGTGCGGCGCACTGATTGAACCTTGCGTGCTGGTTGACTGCCCGCCGCAAGCTCACTGCTGCGCACTTCTGATCACTGCTCCCCGACGGTGCTCACGCTCGGTCGTTGCTGCATCCTGCTGTTCGTTGGCCAGACCCTGCAAAATCCACGTCCACCACAAAGGGAATCAAAAAGCATGTCCCCTTCTAGCTGATCAGCGCGGGTCCCCCCCCCCATCCACGAAACGCGCGTGCCACCGCAGCAGCAAGCTGCAGTGGGGACCAGTGAGCATGCACGGGCAAGCACTGAGCAATCAGCAATGAGCAGTGGCGATCAGCAAATTGCAGCGAACACGAGTGATCAGCAACGGGGAGCCAGAGATCAATCAAAGGGCAGCCAGTGATCAGTCCGAGGGTATGCCACGGGCACCACTGATCAGCAATGATCAGCATGTGGCCCCAGTGCGCAAACGGTGAGCAAGCAGTGCGAGATACATGAGCAGCACGAGAAGCTGTACTGCCTGCACGCTGATCGACAACTGCTGCTAGCAGAGGGCTCGATGCTGCTCACAGCTGGCCGCTGATCGTTCACCGCTGCCAATTCAGAATTCGCTGCTCACTGGTTGCCCACGGCTGTCCAGCGCTGTTCAATAGTGTTCCATTGTGACCACCCTTCTCTTGTGAGAACACACACACACACGCACCAAACAGATACATAGACTGCAGCAACCAAGACACCACCACAAACAACAACCAAGAAATAATACGCACGGCACACGCTGAAAAACTGACAACCCAAAAGCATCCAACCATCATGATGTTCCATGGCGGTATTGTTCCTCACGAGTGCCTTTTGTTGACCCACGTTTGCCCGCCGCATAGTGGTGAGTGGTGCTACCACCTACCCGTTGACGCCTGATGGTCGCTGCTGGTTCATGGACAATCGCTGTCCATGTTGTTAAGTCACCACTGGTGCGCATCAGTGCTCTTTGCTGCTCAGTAGTGCCCTGTGCTTCTCGGCGATTACCCGCCGCTGCGTTGTGCTGACCAGTACTGCCCACTGCCCGTTCACAGGCAGTCACTACGGCTCATTGATGCTCAGTGTTGGGCACTTGTTGGTCACCGTTGGTCAACCCTTCTCGGAGCTGATCACTGGTGTGTCCTGTTGCTTTCTGTGTTATGATGTTCGTTGATTGCCCGCTGCTGGTTAGTGATACGCAGTTCTGATCAGCGTTGCTCACCCTTGATCGTTGCTGCACAGTGCTGTTCACAGTCGTCCATTGCTGCGCGCTGTCAGCCCGCTGCTTGCTCATCCAATGCCTACTGCTGCCCATACAGTGCCCACTGCTAAGCGCACATGGTCACTAGCGCCAACGGCCTGTCCAACGCTTGCACCACAGCTGCTCACAACTAGCTCAGTGTTGCCCAATGCTGCCCATTGGTGCTCACTGGTGATTGTGGCTGATATGGCCGTCCTGGCGCGCTCCGTTGCGCACTAATTATCATTGCTGCACACTGCCAGCAGGGCTTGTTCATTGGGCGCCTACTGTTGCCAAGCGCTCCCGTGCTGACCAAAAAAATGATGTCCTTGTTGCCCAGTGTTGTTACTCATTGTTGTGCACGCTTGGATGTTGGTGCTCAGCACGTGTTCCTTGTTTGGTTTAATTCGCTTATTGCTGCCCATTGATGACGATTGTTCGCTGCCCAACAACTGCCCTGGTAACAGGCGCGGCGACCACGGACGACGACGACGACGACGATGATGACTAAGGCGACGGCGATGACGACGCCGACGACGACCAAAACCTCGACACGGATCACGAGAAGAAACACGTGAGGAGGAGGAGGAGGAGGAGGAGGAGGAGGAGGAGGAGAAGGAGGAGAGGGAGCGGCGAGGGGGTGGGCAGGCAAGGGTGGCGGCGGTGGGGGACAAGGTGGCGGGGTGGTCTATCTCCACACCTAAGCAGCGGAGAATCCACGAATACCTCTGCAGGGTGGTGACGGCGGTGGTAGTGTTGCAGGGAGGGGGAGGCAAACCAAAACAAACAAAATAGGAGGAAGAGGAGGAGGGGGGAGGGGAGGAAACACAAACAAAAAAGAACAGCCAGGTGAGAGGGAAGGGGCGATCCAGTTTTTTGTCTGCCCCCCCCCTCCCCCTCAAAGGCAATACTGAAGAAATCGATTTCAAAACCCCCGCGAAAGGATTCGAGCCCCGTTCATCCCCCCTCCCCCTCCTACCCTTCCACCTTCGCCTCCTCCCTTCCCTTCCTCCTCCCCCTCCTCGTCCTCCTCCTCCTCCTCCTCCTCCTCCTCCTCCTCCTCATCCTCCTCCTCCTCCTCCTCCTCATCCTCCTCCTCTTCCTCCTCCTCCCTATTCCTCCCCCCCTCCTCTTCACACCCCCCCCTCACCTCGGGAGCCTCTCCGTGCCGCACGGCCGACCCCAGAGCGAGACCCCAGCATCCCCCGGTCTCGCTCTTGGCGCGGGCCCCGATGGTCGGCTCCTGCCTTCTCGTGTGAGGCTCCCCCGGTCTCGCTCTTGGCGCGGGCCCCGATGGTCGGCTCCTGCCTTCTCGTGTGAGCTGGACGGCAGGGCTAGCAACGGTCAACTCCCTTTCCCGGGGGGGTGAGGAGCCCTCAGCAGGTGCATCCGCGGAGCCCAAAAAGCGAGGGAGCGCGAGGAGCACTGCGGGCGCCGAGGCCCCGCGCGCACCGCTCCTGCTGCGGCCCCAGGGGGCCCCGGGCGCCGACGCTGCGAGGGGCGAGCTGCTGGCTGGGGACCGTGGACGCACAGATGTCCATTGGCGGCGTTCCAGGGAGAGGGCCTCGCCTTCGAGCTCGGTCGCGACGTGAGGCGGCGGAAGTAGCACGAGGCCGCCTCCGCCGGCAGAAGCTGGCGGAAGTAAGAAATACAGTGCCGTTCTTGATACATGCTCCGCGTGCGGATCATGTATGAAAAATGCAGGGATTTAGTATTGAAAACAACGATGAGCTCATGCATACATGTGTTCATAAATTAATCATGTAATAAAAATCCTATATTTAAAAAATTCATATGTCTTAAAAACCGCCCTGTAGGCCGCCCAAGAGATGGCAATGTATTTGGGTTCAGGGTTTCTGGAACCCGCCGAGCGGCTCAGGAGTGGTTACCGACGATCTGCGCTGCACAGTGGCAAGCACGTGCGGCCCATTCTCTTGCCCCTCTTCGTCCTTCTCCATACGTAGCAAGCTGGGCTCAAGCCTTTTCTGGCTTTTCCATGGCATCTCAACTCTGTCCCCGCGGCGGTCTGACCTGGAGGCGGCTGAATTATTCTCTTGCAGCGGCTCTGTTATGGAGGAACCTCTTCGGGCCATACGAGCCATTGCCGAGAGCGTCAGGATGTCGTACGGCCCTTTGGGCCTCGACCAGCTCGTCGTGTCGGAGGGCCAGAAATTGGTGACGAATTCTGCGAGCCGCATATGGAACATGCCTCTGGCGAGTCCTGGATACCCCCCGCTTTTCTGGACACACATGTTTTCAAGGTTTGGCCACGAGATTGGACGAAGTATTCCCCCAGTGATGGTGACAATCACCAGAGGGTATTGTAGGGGACGCTTTTGCTCCGTCAGTGTAGTGCGCTTAGAACCGGGGCATAGTGGAGACGTCTGGAGCCGTCTTTCGTTGCAGCTCTCATCCTCCTCCTCCTCTCCTGCACCCTCCTTCCTGCGGGCATTCAGTGGCGCAGTAAATTCCTCAACGGATTGACGCGTAGGCGTGTGGGCGCGGGGAGTCTGCCGTCCAAGTCAGCCCTTTCGGCGTCGTTTCGCTTCTGGCGCACGCCTCCCCGCTTATGCTGGTGCTACCGCATGCCGACGAGAGCTGATCACTTTGAATGGCCAGCTAATTTCGGCGTCTCATCTTTGACGTCGCAGTTGCTTCGAGGTTGCTTGCGTGGAAGTAATGCTGGAAGCCATCTTGGGCAAGCGCGTGCCGTCTTTCGCCGTATTGGAACCCATGTTGAGGAATCGTGGGATGTCTTGGGCCAATTTGGAGGTCCTGCCTCCGTGTTGAGCGGTTTGGGAGGCATGTTTGAGTTATTCTTCGAAATCTTGAGATTGAACGCCGAGGGTCGTCGGCATTGGCAGGAGGATTTGTGGACAGGCTTGTGACAGCAGAACCACAGGATGGTTAGGAATGTCATGCCGACCTTGGCACGCCAAAGCAATGTGTGGTGAGCCACAGGGCGGTAGATCGAAGACGCCTTTGGCGAGTCACCGCCGACCTTAGCCTTCCTAAAGACACCTCTATGGCTAAAACTGTCTGCCACGGTTTGGCCAAGGCACCGGATTGTTTGTTCCCCCAGCCATTGTGAACACAATTGGGGTGACATGTTGTGTGCGTCTTACGCCATTTACGGCCATCGTCGGGACCCTCCGAGGCAATCTTTGGGGTCCTTGGGGCTGCCGTGGCGGCCTCGTGGGCCCCAAGACGGCCCAAGAGGCTCCGAGAAGCGCATGAGAGACCGCAAGAGAGCCACCAGACAGCCAAACTCGTTGAATCCACCCAGCAAATGGAATGGAAAACACATCACGGGATGAAGTTGAAAAACAGAAGTAACCAAGTTGAACATGAGGGACGAGCTGCCACATGGTTGGCTTTGGTTTGCTTTGTGTTGCGCTGCATCACTGAACTTTACTTTGTCAAGGACTGCCCTGTATTGCTTTATGTGTCACGGAGGGAGTCTTCGAAAAATGAGGGGCGGCGTCCCCGAGGAGCTGGATGGTATAGCCCCAAGGTCCCAAGGAACCTGGCCGCGTAGACATGGTCCAACAGGCCATCCCGCACGACCTTTGAGGCAAAGCTGGAGTTAATGGATAAGGTGTTTCAATGAGTCGGGATTCCCGGGCTGGTCCTAAGAGGGCGGTGGAGGGCCCTCAGATTGCAGAAGAGCGCCCGCAAGACGGCCCAAGCGAGACCCAAGATTGCCCCAAGTCGGCTCCCCAAGATTGTGTCAGAAGCTCCCAGGGTGCCACAAGACAGCCTCAGGGTGGCCTAAGAGAACCCCCGGGCAGCCCAAGAAAGCCCCAGGGTGGCCCAAGAGGATCCCCAGGCAGCCCAGGAAAGCCCCGAGACGGCCTTCAGAGTTCCCGAAAGGCAACCGTGGACGCTCGAAGTGGCCGCCAAGACGCTGCACGGCGGCCTGGGAGCACCCCAGGTTGCCCAACACTCTCCGCCAGCAGCAGCAGAGCCAGCAGTTGCAGGCAGCAGCAGGTAGGAGCGAGCAGCAGGCAGCAGCAAGCAGCAACAAGCAGCAGCGAGCCGCAGAAGTCAGTAGCAGCACGCAGCAGCAGCGTGCAGCTCTGATATCCAATGCGTACGCACCTGAAGCAATGCTTCCAGTTTTGCACAGGCTAGGTTTCACAAGCGATCGTGGCATGGGGGTCAAGCATAATCTGTAGATTGTGAATGATGCGAGTGGCTAGTCGTCGCACGTCTCCCAGTATCGTATCTGTTTATAAAGAATACGGTTATGTGTATGCACACATGCACACATGTTTATACACATACACACACAACAATGATGTCGGCCTTGGGTGCACGGATTTCAGATATATCTATAGACATAAACATAAACATAAACATATACATATACATATACAGATACAGATGTACATATTCGAGTGTGTATGTATGTATGCGTCGGAAAGGTAATCGCCTCGGGAGCGAGGGATCGTGTTGTTTAAAGATCATGTCACTGCGAACGAGGATCCAGCATGTTTCATTCGAGATCGCATCTTTGTGAGAGACTTGCCCTTCTGCGGTACACGAGATGGCGTCCCAGGGAGGGATTACCCACCATGTTGTGCAATGTGGCTCTCGGAGCGAGGGTCCAGAAGCAAAAGTCATGAGGGATTGTTGCCGTGGACGGGATGTGAATCCAGTAGCTATGATCCGTCAAGATTTTCGAAGGTCCGTGGCATTGGGAGCGAAACTCAGTATATTTCCCGACGTTCTTGCGGAGTTGGGTCCTCGTGTGGTCTGTTCTTCCCCGCTCGCGTCTCCTTCGGCGCCCGCTTTATCACCTGACCACAAATACAGTCAACACTGACAGTAATGACGAGCGATTTTGCAAGGTTACCCTTGCATCCTTCCACGTCAGCCCATCCTTGGCCACTTTCGCTTGCCGCGCCCAGCTCGAAAGGTGTCGACATGGCCCGCCGAGGCCCTTGCATGCTTATTGTGCATCCATAGTATACGCGTTGACTGTAGGCGAGATCCCTTGGGGGCAGGAACCCCAGGAAGCCCCAAGAACATACGGAAATCCCGCCAGTCAGGGTCAGCTCACTAGAAAAGATGAGCAGCAGCTCTTTCGCGCAAGCAAGATTTGGAGGAGTTCACGGCAGCGAGAAGTGCCAGCTCACAGCTTGAAGCCCTCACGGCGGGCCGGCGAATTGGCACACGCGAAGTGCGCGTCGCCCATGGCCCAGCTCATCCTCGGGCACGTCCAGGCCGTCTCCACCTCCCTGGGCGATGGCGCTGCGACCCTGGTGCTCCTGCTCGAGGGCGCGCTGGCCGCCTGCGCCGAGGCGCTGGATGACCGCGCGGGCTCCCGCACCACGGCGACCCGCGCGGAGCTGGCCAGGTGCTTCGGCTACATCGAGGCCGAGATCCTGCCCAGCCATGCTGGCCTGCTGCTGGAGGTGTTGAGTGCAGGCGCGGAGGCGCCAGCGACGGCCGTGGAGGCCATCGGCGCTGCGCCCGTGCCGGCGGAGGGCATGCTGCACGGCCTCGCGCGGGGCCTCTTCGGCGCGAACTTCCCGCCAGAGGTGAGCGAACAGTTGAGCCGTGTCTTCTGCCGCTGGCTGCGGGAGAACGCTGCCGCGCGCGGCGACGACGCAGAGGACCATGCCGCATTGGCAGCAGCCGCGGCCGCGCTACAACGAGACGATCTCGTGCACATCCACGCAAAGCCATTGGCTGGGTCGCACGCCTCTGCAGGAGGCCCGCAAGGTCCACATTCGTCTACGGTGGAGCACTGCCACATCTTATCGGGGGTGCTCGGGCACCCAAGCATGCCAGAGGCCATAGAGAACGAGTTCAGAGCAGTGATGCTTGACGAGACCACAGCGCCATATTCCTTGCGAGTCTCGTCCCCAAGCCGAACGCACGCCTACTTGACAGACCTCCTGGCGCTTGTTGTCCAGCAGTTCTGGCAGGCGGGGGTGCGCTGCGCCCTGTGCGAGGCGGAGGTTCACGACGAGTGGCGCGGGGCGCTGGCCCAGCGCGGCATTCTGCTGCTGCAGCTAGTGGAAGGCCAGGACTTGGCTTTGCTGGAGCGCGGACGGAATGTCAGCCGCGTCAGGTTGGCCTCGCACACGACGGAGGCAATCCGCCGCTCCTCCTTCGCGCTCGGGAGCATGCGCCCCCTGGGGCCGCGGCCGGCGGATGGGCTGGCTGCTGGCAGAGCCGCCTGGGCCATCGTCCCTTCGGCATCGGAGCCCATGACGCACTGCTGGCTCGTGCTGCGAGCACCGTCGGTGGGGCTGGCCAGGGAGTACAAGCACGCGCTCCTGCGGCTCCTGCGCGTGGCAGAGCCGGCGCTGCGGGACCCCAGCGCCACAGTCTTCGCCGGGCTCGCCTTCGACCTCTCGCTCGCGCGCCTCGCGCAGCAGCATGCCTCCTGGCCCTCGGAGCCGCACGCGGCGCCCGAGCGCGGCCCTGCGCCGAGCGGCACGGCAGCCGGTGTTCCCTGCCGGCTGCGCCAGCTGGCGTGGCGCCTGCTGCTCGCGGGGGAGCTGCGGGTCCTCGAGGCGTTCCTGTCGGGCCTGTTGCCCCGACCTGCGGCTGCCGCGCGGCTCCCACTGGGCGCCCCTGCAGGGGACTCTGTTCCCGCCAGCGCCAAGCGGCTGGCACCCAGGGAAGGAAAAGCACAGCACGAGCGTAAGCTTTTTCGGAGGTCGGCACAAAGTTCCTGGATGGCTAGGTCACCCGCGGGGCGCGAAGACGACCGAGCTTCGCGCGTCGCGGCCTATGCCGGAGCAGCTGCCCGTCTCCAAGGGGGCGGCGCGGGGGCACGAGGGCGCGAAGATAACCGCGCATCACGGGGCGCGACGCGCGAAGTTCGATGACCTAGGATCGGCGCTGGGCGCGCCTCCCTGGCGCGCGGAGCGCGCCAGTGGCGGCGCCAGAGGTGCCGCCATGGGGATCCAGCGCCGATGCGAGGAATCCGCGCGGGCCCCCGCCAGTTGACGTTCATGCCGTCTTCGTTGTCCCCCAGGCACGGTGGCTGGTGGTGGCGCCCGCGTGCGAGCTGGACTCGCCGCGCGCCCGCGAGGAGCTGAAGCTGCGGCGCGTGCACCCGCGCGGGACGGGCGCCTGCCCGCCCGCCGGGGCGGCGCACTTTGGCTTCGCGCTGCTGGCCGGCACGGGCGCCGGCGAGCCCGCGCCCGGGGGCGCGCTGGAGACGGCACACCTGCGGCTCGGGCTGCTGCGCGCGGCGTGCGCTCTCTGCAGGCAGCTGGCGCGGCTGGAGCCCGTGGGCACTGCAGCGGCGCGGGGCCTGCGGCTCCCGAGCCATGGCCGCCGGCCGAGGGCCGAGCCAGAGCACAGCGACTCGTCCAGCGACGGCTAGAGCGCCGGCCCCCTCCCCCTCCCTCCTTGCTCCCTCCTGCCGCCTCCTCCCTCCCTTCTCCCTCCTCCACCCCTTCTCGTCTCATCCCTCCTGCGCTCTTTCCCCCCCTCCTCCATGGGGCTCCCAAGTGCGCTCGAGGGGAACTACGCTCTGCAAACTGCCGTACGCAGCTACTTGTCGAAGAATCGCGCGACACCACACGGCCACTGAGCTGGACTCCAGGCCACCGCGCATGGCACCACGTCGCACCAAAGCATGCCACCTCACGGCACCAAGCATTGCACAGCACGGCGCCAGGCTATGTACCACTTTCGGCACGGCACCCCCTGGTTCGGTGGGCCATCTCCGAGGATCAAGCGGCTCAATCACACGGCATCGCACCACACAGCACCGCACTGGCAATGGATTCCGACCTCGCGGCACCCCGATCAGCACCAGACGGCACGGCACCGGGCACCAGGCCAGCACCGTTGTCATCGTCGTATTCCACACGGCACCGCGTGGTACCGCGAGTGACGGCATCGGGCGAATGGTTCCGCCCTCACGGCATCATGCACGCGGAACAAGGAAGTCGTATCGGCCTTCGTGTCACCGCTCAGGCACTACGGCACGTCATTGGGCAACAAGAGTTGCCCTCGTGGCATCCACGACGCATTTGTGACGCAGCCGAAGCGTTTGACATTTTGGGACGAACAATGATGCACGCAGCAGTGACAAAGAAAAAACATAAAGTTGTTTGTAGACACACATATGTTCTCAAGACGCCTGGTGACAGAGCCACGATGACTGCATGTGCAGACGCCGTGCACCGAGCAATTCTAGCTACGCGCTGACAGAGTTGTTATTCTAGCCCCAGCTTTATCCACTGACAGTCGTACCAGAGATGCCGCGATTGGTAAATTAATCTGGTGTCCTGGGGCGAGGAAAATAAGTGCGTCTGCCGTTGAGGTCGATAGGTCCTGAGGTTATTATGTAGACCTATTCCCATATGTCTGGCGTACATATCACTTCTCGGGTTGAGTGTTTGGATTGAGAAATCCGCGAAGCAGCAAACTTGCTGCTCAGCACAAAAAAGTATGGAATGCACAGCTCCCGAAAGAGCCTTGTCTTAGAGGGGTCCCACTGTCTGCTTAAGATGTGGGCGAGGCGGGTGGATGAAGCCAGACTCTTGGTGTTGGTAAAACTGCACTCACAGGCCCGGCTCTGATTTTTGCATAACCCTGACAGTCAGAACAATTTGTTGCCAGAACTCCACTCCCGGCACTGATTTCGATCATCTTGGCACATCCCTTGTAGGAGGTTGGCTGCTCCTGCTGACAGAGCTCCACTCCTGGGAATGATTTCGATCATTCTCAGGCGGGTGCTATCGGGGGTGACTTAAATAGAGGGTGAAGACAAGGGCCCTCAAAGGACCCTTTAGGGCCCCTTTTGAGTCCCTAAAGGGCCCATCGGACTTTTTGTCCACCCCGCCCAACGTTCGGGCGCAACCTGTACAGGCGGCCAGAATACCGTGTTGCCAGAACCCCAACGACTCAGGACCAGCGCTTTTGCTCGCTACTAAAGCCGGCCTTTCATCAAAACGTTCGCCCCCGTTCACAACTGCCTCGCTCCAAGCGCAGGAAGGGCGCTCTCGCCTCGGCGCCGCGCACCCGCCCCCCCCCGACATCAACAACGCTCCCGCTCGATAGTTCGTTGTTGCTCAGACTGACGCTTTTGCTCGTCCCTGGAAATCGACCTTCTTCGCTTTTTAATCAGGAGTGCTGATCTCGCATCGGCGCCGCAAGCTGCCCCCATAAAACAAAAACGTTCACGCCCGATACGTCCCCCGCTTTACTCAGAGTTGGCGCTTTGATTCGCCGCCGAAAACTGGCCCGACAACAAAACCAGCGTCACTCCGACACTGCAAACATCCCCCCTACGACGGCGCTCCGTTTCGATATGCCCTTACGTTTTGCTTGAGACCAGCGCTCTGGCTCGCCGCGAAAAAATATACCTCAATCAAAAAGTGCATTTCCGCTCGATACTTGTTCGCTTCTCGTTCAGGAGACGCCCTCTCGCCTCAGCGTTGCAAACCGCCGCGGAAAACAGCAACGGTCCAGCTCGATATGTCCTAGCGCTTTGGCTCAGGAGTGGGACCCGCGTTTCGGCATGGCCTCTGGGGGAGCTTCGAAGCGGCCACAGGAGGGCCCGAAAACATTGCAGCAGAGGCCTTCAAAGGGCTTTCAAAAAGTGCCTATGGATTCCCAAGGGCGCCCCAAAAGATTTCTGGATCACCTAAGAGAGCTCCAAGACGGCCCAAGAGGGCGCCGAGACGGCCCAAGGAGCCCCCGAAGAACCTCACGATTCAAGCACACACAGCCCAGAAAAGCTCCGAACCTCCAAAGATGGCCCCAGAAGGTCTTAAAAGATTCGCCCAAGGACAGCCGCAGACGATCCCAGCAGTCCCCCGGATAGCCCAGAAAGTTCCCAGGGATCCTTACATGTTCCATTTCTGTGTGTGTGTGTGTGTCACGTGTCCCCCTTGTCCTCTTGTAGAGTCGGTTGGTTTGTGTTATCCCCACGCGATCCCCCTCCCCCCAATCAAAAAAACGAATGGCGCGAGTTCGGTCCAGTGTGGTTGTCCTTTCCCACCGCTCCCCAAACCTGCACTGGTTCTGTTGACTTGCCGTGCGATCTGAAGGTCGTGATGTGCCTCGGCAGAGGTGTCGGTTCGATGTCTTTGGGCGGGAGATCGGGATGAGGGGATACGGACCCCGCCATTGCATTGCAGCGTTCCCCAGTGAAGTCGGGCGGAGCTATCATGATGGATGTTGGTTGTAGGTATAAAGATGTCGCCGCGCCGCTCGTTCTGAGCGCACCCGAGCAGACGAAGTCGGTACCGTGGTAAACCCCACGGCGAACGTTGCGTCCGACGCGTAGTTTGCCTTGGTGGCCGAGACGCCTTGTCAAAGACGGAAGGCCGCCGTCGGAGCTAACGGCGTGGCGACAGATTGAAAATGATGGTAAAATCGGTAGTGTTGTTGCTTCTGCCATTTGGGGATTGTTGAAGGTTGGTTTCGTGCCCCAGGACTGCAACAACGGCCCTAGGAGTCCGTAGCCGCCTGGTTCACGTGTCGGCTCAAGTTATTTAAAGTATTGTTTTTTTGAAATTGGCATCACCGCGCAGGCCGAGCAATCGCGTCACATGTGGAGCAGCCGCCGACGGACACGCGTCGTTATGTTCCTTTTAGCCTTGCTCGTGATCGCAGAGATTATGTCAAGTCATGTGAAAAGTGCCTTTACGCAGCAGGTTGTTTCCCCATTTGGCCGTCCCCTCTCGCCACGTTACGTTGCACTTCAGGCAGCCCCAGTATTCGGAGGTAAGTGGGTAAAGGACAAGACCACGAAATGGTCACTGTACGAGACCATGTTGAGAAAACGGATGACACAACAGATTTCTGACAAGATTACATGGGGCCATACAGCTGATAGCTTCAAGGTTCGGAACATGGAGACCGGCGAACGCGTGATCAACGCCGATTCAAAAATCATGACAATGAGAGGGAGATTGGAGTTGAGGGAAGCGCAATCGAACGCTGAAGTTTGCACGATTCGGCAAGTATTGTTGCGCACAACGCCAACTTATAAGATCGAGTGTGGCGGAGAGTGCTTGGCAACAATACGAGCTGATAGGTTCTCGCCATTCCGCAAATCAATTCGCGTGTACAAAGGCGATGCAAAGTTCAATTTATTGACTGGGTCGACGGATGCGGAGCCGCTGCTTTTGTGTCAACGTGGTCTTTTTCTTTGGAGTAATTGGTTTTGGATATACGCCGGAGACACTGGCGAAAAGGTGGCCTCGGTTTGGAAAAGTTGGTTCAGCTTCTTTTTCGGTAGATGGACAGGCGCTGCAGACTATGTTGTAGAGGTACGGCCAGGTGGCGACACTGTCCTTGTCCTTGCGACGATGATGGTGAAGAACGAGCTGAAGGATTTAGATGAAGCGAGGGCGAAGGCACTGGCAACAAAAAACATGAAGGTAAAGAACGAGTTGAAAGACTCAGGTGAAGCGAAGGCGAAGGCGAAGGCACTGGCACAAGAATCGACGACGACACCAGCTGCTGGGGCACTGGACGAAGAGGAAACGTAGGACGCATAATCACGCAATGTGTACACGCGTTGCAATAAGTTGGCTGCATCGGCCAGAACCTGGCATTTGCCATGTGTGCTTCGCTGACACTTTCGAACATATTTCGTGGTGAGTGCAGCCAGAGCCTATATGCTTCTCGCAGCAGTCGCTAAGACAGCAGCAAAATCCAGCTTGAAGCGTACTGATTCGTGATATCATGCATGAGCGTGGCCGCAGTCTATTACGATTAGAGCATGTGCCTGGCTGTGGGCTCCATACCATTCAGATGCGAGTTACACAGGATATGGCCCTCTCCTCATACGCAGCACGCCGCGAGGGAGGTGGGGGCCCGGGCAGTGCGGATGGAGGCCGCGAAACGTGTGAGAGGCATGCCGAATGGGCAAGACGGCGGCATGCCATTTTTGTCATTGCGGCCTCAGGTGGAGCTCTCTATGGGGTCACGAAACGTGTGAGGGATGTGCCGAAATATGCGCCACTGGGGCCTCAGATGGAGCTCCCCATGGAGCCACGAGATGTGTGAAGGGTGTGCCGACATGGGCGGGGCGGCAGTATGCAAACTTTCACACTGCGGCCTGAGGTGGAGCTCCGTATGGGGCCACGAAGGGTGCGCAAGGTGTGCCGAAACGGGCAGGGTGGCGGCATGCAAATGTTGCCACTGTGGCCTTAGGTAGAGATACCGATGGGGCCACGAAGCGTACGAAGGGCGTGCCAGGATGGACGGGGCGGCGGCGTGCCAATTTTGACACCGCGGCCTTAGGTGGAGCTCCCCATGAGGCCACGAGACGTGTGAGAGGTGTGCCGGAATGGGTGGGGCTGCGGCATGCAATGTTTGACATTGCGGCCCGAGGTGGGGCGCCCCATGGGTCCACGAAACATGTGAGGGTATGCCGAAACGGACGCGCGCAGGGCAGAGGCAGGGGTGGGAGGAGGGCAGGATGAGGAGGAGGAGGAGGAGGAGGAGGAGGAGGAGGAGGAAAGGAGGAAGGAAGGACGGAAGGAAGGAAGGACGGAAGGAAGGAAGAAAGGCGCCGTTGCGGATTCAAAAAACGAGGACCCAACATCACAGGATGCTTGGGGGCAGAGAATAACAAAACAAACCAAAAAGATTGGAAGGGGTCGAGAGGTCCAAGGGCCCATGTCTCGAACAGATTGTGCCGCTGGATGTCTGGGGATCGAGGGTTTTTGGTGTCTTTGGGCCCCGGGAAAGGTTCAAGAGCCCGTTTTGAACGGATTTTGGGGTCGGGCATCGAGGATCGGGGTTGTGATGTTCGCGGGCTTCTTCGGGCCTCCTGGGCACGCGCCCCTGGACAGGTGCAGAGTTCGACGACGACGACGACGACGACGACGACGACGACGACGACGACGACGACGACGACGACGACGACGACGACGACGACGACGACGACGGCGGCGGCGGCGACGGCGACGGCGACGGCGACGGCGACGGCGACGGCGACGGCGACGGCGACGGCGACGACGACGTTCCAGCTCTCTCTGGGCGTTGCTGGAGGTGCTCGTCGCCACGGCCGGACGCGGTCCGAAAGAGTTGCCAGCACTGACCCAGCAGGAGCCGGGGACCAGTCTTGAGAGCGGGCTTTTGATCGTGACCCGGCGGGGAGGAGGAGGAGGAGGAGGAGGAGGAGGAGGAAGAGGGAGGAGGAGGAGGAGGAGGAGGGAGGAGGAGGAGGAGGGGGGCGGAGGAGGAGGAGGAGGAGGAGGGGGAGGAGGAGGAGGAGGAGGAGGAGGAGGAGGAGGAGGAGGAGGAGGAGGAGGAGGAGGAGGAGGAGGAGGAGGAGGAGGAGGAGGAGGAGGAGGAGGAGGAGGAGGAGAGGAGGAGGAGGAGGAGGAGGAGGAGGAGGAGGAGGAGAGGAGGAGGAGGAGGAGGAGGAGGAGGAGGAGGAGGAGGAGGAGGAGGAGGAGGAGGAGAGGAGGAGGAGGAGGAGGAGGAGGAGGAGGATAGGAGGAGGAGGAGGAGGAGGAAGAGGATCGAGGTTTTCAGGCGTCTTCGGCCCTCTGTGGGCGAGGACCGAGGCTCCAGGTTTGGGGCGCCTCTGGCCCCCATTCCGGCCCCATGGAGGCAGCCACGGGCGCCTCCAGAGGCCGTCGGGGCTCCTCGTCGTCGTCGTGGTGGTCGTCGTCGTGGCGGCCGCGGTTGCGGTCGTCGTCGTCGTCGTCCTCGTCCTCTCCGTCTCCTCCTGCCACCGCTCAACCTGCTCCTCGTCCTCCTGCGGTTCTCTGCCGTTCGAACTTACGTGTACCAAATCAGAGCATGTTTGCATCAAAGGAGACGCAACAGGGTATTGAAGTGCCTCCTGGGGCGCCTGGTGCGCGTCGAGCGGGCCTCGCACAGTCGTGCCACCTGTGGAAGTTGTAGTACGGGCCACTAGAGTACGTCGCGACACGCTATCCACATCCCCGCTTCCAAGCGCCAATGTCCAGATCCTTTCCGAGCCCCTCGCCCCCGCGGAGCGGAGCGACACGCCATCCGCGATCCGCTCCTATACCACACTCTGGGGCCGCGCCGTGACAAATCACGCCGTCGGACGTGTGGGTCTGGGACCCCAGACCTCCGCCGTCGCAATTGGTCACAAAATGTTAACCCCGGACGGGCATTTTTGGATAGCGTGTCGCGGCGGCGGCCTTGGCAGCACGCTATGCCCTGCAAGCGGATAGCGTGTCGCTCCGCTCCGCGGGGCTGGAGGCTCGGAAATGCTCAGGGCCTAGACGCCCAGAGACTGGGTCGCGGATAGCGGGTCGCGCGAGAGCGTGGTGGGCCACAGCTGGGGGGGCCCCTCTTCTCGGGGCTCACGCGGCGGGGGTCGGCGCCCACGGGGTCGGCCGCGTGCTCTGGGAGCCACGTGGGGGGCGGGCCCCGCTCCGTCCCCGGAGAGGGGGGGGCCCTCTGCTCGGGGCGCACGCGACGGGGGTCGCCGCCCACGGGGGCGGCCGCGTGCTCGGGGAGCCTCCAGGGGGGGGGGGGGGCCGCCCCGCTCCCCTCCGCCCTCCGCTCGCCACACCCGGCGTCTGGGAGTTGCTTCGTGGCCGGCCGGGGCTCGCGACGTGGCCCTGGGCTGGCCCGGGGCTCGAGCCGACCGTAGGTCGGGCGCGGCCCCCTACAGGAGAGAGAGAGTCAAACATAGGCCCAAAATACTCTGGGGACTGGTTTTGTTGGCTCGTTTGGCCATGTTTGCTTATTGTTTGGCTGTTTTTCATTTTTCGCCCAAACTCCGCCTGTAGGGGGACATGTCCGACCTAAAGCTAACCCGGGCCAGAGCCCCGGGCCAGTGCTCTGGGCCTCTTAGATGGGGTCGGCGTAGATCAGGCGATCGCAAACATGGATTAGGGGGGCGTGAATTAGCGACGGGTCCCGTTCCCACGGGAAATCGAGGATTTCTGCCGCCGAGCGAGGCGGCACCGGCCGCACTCCGTGAAGGGCACCTCCCCCGATCCATGGATTCGGCGACCGCGCGCCAAATCTTGGATCGCTAATCCATGTTTGCGCGCCCACGAGTAGAGGGAGTCGGAGGATCGCGCCGCACCGCCGATGCATCGCCGATGCGGCTCGATGTGGAGCCCGATTTGCTTCACGTCGACGTCGCCGATGCATCGTCGACGTCGGCGATGAATCGCCGATGCATCGGCGATGCATTGGCGATGCGGCGCGATCCTCCGACCCCATCTGCTTGGACGCCATCTCGGGGGCCTCTAAGTGCGTCCCTGACTTTTCCCAGCAGTGTTTTTTTATCCCGAACTGTTGTTTGAAGGTTCCCCAGTCTGGAACAGGTTTTCCTGGAGGGTGAGGCCTGATTTTCATCGCCAGGTACAGCCGTTACAGAGGGTTGGCTCTTCGTGTTGCCAGAAATCGACTCCTAGAACTGATTCTGACCATCTGGAACCCAGCGATCGGAATTCTTCGTGTTGCTAGAACTCCGCTCCCAGCCCCGAGCTTGAACGTCTCAAGCCCAGCCTCCAACGTTTGGTTTTCTTCAGGTTGCCAGGACTCCACTGCCGGGCCTGACTGTCAGCTTCCAGCGGCAACTAGCCCAGCTCCAGCCCTGGCTTCGACTCCACATTCGTCCCAACCCCAGCCAGCTCCGACACAAGCTTCGCCGCAGCTCCAGCCCCAGTTCCAGTTTTGGTCCAGCCCCAGCTCCAATTCTAGCTACAGCTCCAAGCCTACCTCCAGCCCAGCCCTGCCGCAGCTGCAGCCCACCTTCACCTTCACTCCTGGGCCGGGCTCCTGCCCAGCTCGAGATCCAGCTCTGGGTCGAACTCGGGTCCTTTTGCAGCTCCTGCTTTCAGATCCGCTCGACATCCGTCTCCGTTCCGAATTCCAACTCAGGTCCACCTCCAGCCTAAACCCCATCCCAGCTCCTCCAGCCCAGGCTCAGCTTCAGCTCAGCTCTGGCCCAGGTATGGCTTCAGTTCCAGCCAAGCTTTAGCTTGCGCTTTCCCGAACATCACCATGTCCAGGGCCTGCCTGCCGTCGCCGTTGCACGCCTTGTATTGACAGCCCAGACTGTGCAATTCACAATGCCCAGCTTAGGTTGAGCAACCCAGATTGCATCTCCCACATTGCATATCCCAGCGCGCATGCTCCGAAACATCCTGTTGCACTACCACGAGTGCGAGACACCCAGTTCTTAGAACACGGCGCGTCTTTACGCGCGGGTGTTGTCCAGCCACGTCTCTTCATTGCACACTCACATACGTAAACGGGCACAGATCCTCGTAAACCCCTAGCCGGCTTATCCCTGGAACGCTTGATTAGATGAGTCACCATTGTGCACCGCACATCATGATATCTCCGAGCGCGCCTCAGTGTCTGTCGATGTTGGTATTCGTGGTCCGTCTTCCCAGAGAGACCCGAGCGTTTGGGTCAGCGAACAGGGGCGGGTGGGTGGGGGGTTGGCGCACTTGCTTGGGAAGTAGTATTGGTTTCCAGAGGACTCCAGGACGGCCTACTAGAGCGACAAGAGGCCGCCTAGATGGCCAACAAAAATCGCCAGGGCCTTCACCGCGGCTCTCAAAGCAGAAACAAGTGGCGCCAAGAAGCCCCAAAAAAGGCCACAAGAGAGGCCCCAGATAGTCAGAGCCTTGCAAAGCTTGGGGTGCTTCGTTGCGTTTCGTGTCTGATCCAGTTCGGCTTAGCATGGCTCCCAGGGGAGTTCAGGGACCGCAAAACATAGCCAGATCGCACGAAGAAGCTCGGGGAGAGCGTGCCCAGTATACTAATACGTTCCGTTCGGCGCCCCAACGTTGAGGGGCAATGGTTTTGGGAGACAGAATGTTCCTTCGGACGCGTTCAAGTTCTTAGGTATGTTATGAAGGGCAAGTTCGGCAGGAATGTGGTTTGCGACTGCTAAACCGCGAGATCTTTCGGATTGGAGACGCGTTGATAACGATTGTAGCACGCAGTGGTGTGGGTGTGGGTTAGCGGATTTGGAAAGCGTCACGGCTACTGTCACACAAAATCATTTGCGCGTAAAAAGTCGCCTTTGGAAATTATCTCCATCGTTAGGCTGGCGGTGCACACCGATCGACTTGCGGTGCCAGTGTCACATCGGTCTTTCCAACCATGAGCTCTGCAGTGTTGCACATGCTCAGCTGTCATGAGATCAAAGCTGTGCTACCACCGTCATTGCTCGACCGATGCGATCTGCAGGTTGCTGATACCAGCCTGATGCGAGACCTGGTGGATGGCATTTACATTGTGCGTATGCAGGGGAATCTGCGGGTGCGCGGGAGGAGCATCGGCATGTGTAAGTGGAAGTAGAGCATACCATGGTGAAATGATGCATCAGAATTTGAAGTTGGAAAGCGCAGGCATTGGGAGACGGATTGGAACATCCCAGAATTTGTTGGTGGCATTGTGAGATGCCAACGCTTTGGCCCCGTTTGATAAAATCTTGGGGGGCAACCTCGATACGTCTAAGGAGGTCCAGGATATTGCGAAGGCCGTACGGCCGGTGCCGCCGACCCTGAATGACGACGACGACGACGACGACGACGACGACGACGACGACGACGACGACGACGACGACGAGCGCTCTCGGGGGCCTCTTGGGGGTAGTTGGGGGGCCCCTTGGGAAGCTCTTGGGAGCCGCTTGGGAGCCTTGTGGGGGCCTCTTGGGGCTTCCTGGGGGTCTCTTGGGGCTTCTTCGGGGCCTCTGGGGGCTTCCTGAGAGCTTCTCGGGCCGAGGGATCGAAATGTCCGTTCGGGCCCCCCGTCTGGGCTCCATCTTGGAGCCGTCTTGGGGGCCTCCTCGGCTGTCTTGGAGGCCTCTTGGGCGATCTTGGGGCCCTCTTGGGTCGTTAGGGAGCTCTCCTGGAGGCCTCTTGAGCCATCTTGGGGCGGTCTTGGAGGCCTCTTGGCCTCTTGGAGCGTCGGGAAGCTGACAAGGCGAGAATGCTGAAATCTTTCAAAATCCTACGGGAAATTGACGTGTTTGCCCCTTGGGGCCGTATTGGAAGTCCTCTTGGAGGCCTCTTGGGGCGTTTTGGAAACCCGTTGAGCCGTCTGGAGGTTAGTTTGGCGACTTGGACCGATACTTCGGCTATTCGGGGCCTTCGAAGACCGTCTTGGAGACATCTTGGGGCACTTCTGCCCCGTCTTGGGGCTTTTCCGGGCACCCGAACCGCCCGGGGGGGAGCCGTATTTGCCCCGGGTCCAGGCTATTCTCTGGATCCACACAAGTGGACTGCATTTTGTCATGTCTACATGCTCCCTCCGCTTAATCACACTCGGTGACCGCTCCGCGTGCACGAATTGAAAGTGCCACCACGATTTGAGGGCGTTGGACCAAGAATGCGTCCGTGAGTAGCGAGACTATGGGATTTGTCTGTGTTGGGCAGCAAGCAGCAGGGCCCATATTTGGTCCATCGCTGGTTCTTTGCAGGCCATCAGCCCTTGGATTCGTCGTCCCAGTGTCCTTCGTGCGTTGAGCACCCCCAGCTATCACGGACAAGACCGAATGGAACCCAAGGGTTGGGATACCACAAGCAGTTCGGCGTCGCTTCTCAAGCTCTCGAGTCACAAACGTGGGGTCCCTCCTGGTCCATCTTGACGCCCTCTTGGGCTGTCCTGAGACCCTCTTGGGGCTGACCTGGGCCGTTCTGCCGGCTTCTGGAGGCCCTCATTCGGTTCTCGTTGGGCCTCCTATTGGCAATTCCGAGGACCTCATGTAATCATATTGGGCCGAGAGGCCTAGGAAACGCAAAATATTCAATACCTGATGCTGTCCGTAGGTGGTTGACTGATGTTGGCCCTTCCTGGAGGGCATCCTGGCCTTCTCTTTGGTATGTTCGAGGCATTTGAGACCATTGGGAGCCTCGTGGGGTCTTCTTGAGAGGCGGCCTGGTGCCTCCTGAGGCATTATGTTGTCATCGTGGTGGCCTTGGCGGCCTTCCTGGGCCGTCTTGTAGGCCTTGCGGAGCCGTCGAGATCCCCATGGAAGCGCCAGGGCACCTAGAGAATCTCGAGAGGGGGGGATGCATGCAGGGTGGCGGATACAGGTTGAGGCTCATGCCCGGCAAAGGATTTGTTACCATATCCGTGCACGGCTGGCGATCAATAAACATAGGCGCGTTGGTGTTGTTCTAATCCCCCCCCCCCGGTGCAGAAAATGCTTCGAGCCACAAGCCTTTGGAATTGGAAATCGTTCTCGTGTTCAAAGAGCCAGGTGTATTCGCAGGGCACCTTGCGGAGGGGATCCAACTGGCGGGGCGGCTTCGCCGATGCATCGAGGGAGGTCGATCTTGCAAACGTCAGGTGTCCCGCGCCCCCCTTCAAGTCTTCCACCTGGTCCTCTGTGGGCGGCCGCATGCGCTCCTGGTTGGCAGCCCGATGTCGCCCTGGCTGTCGGGGAGCGGGGAGGTGGAGTTCGAGCTGTACTACCAGCTGCTGAGCATACTGAGGAGCCCCGAGTTGCTTCTGCAGGCCCCTGTCGCCGCTCGTCGTCCCCGCGCTCAGTCATCGCCCATCTCCCCCTTCCTGGAGTCAAGACGCTGAAACTCAAGGAAGCAACCAACAACACAATGACGCGACAACCAACACAACAAGGAAACCACCACCACCACCACCACCACCAACAACAACAACAACAGCATCAACAACAAGGATCAGGAGGGGGGGCTCTGGCCTTCGGGACCCCCCGTGGCTCGGGGGCGGGGAGAGCTCGTGCGTGGCCGAGGCCCGCCGTGGCCAGGAACGAGCCCGCTCGCTCCTCCGTCGGCGCCCCCCGTGGCAGCGCCATCGCTCCCCGTCCTTCGGACACCCCCCCTCCTCTGCAGCCGCCGCCCGGCCCGAGCCCGCTCGTCTGTGCCGGCGCCTCGGCCGCGCGCCGCTCTCCCGGCCCCCACCGGCTCCTCCTCCTCCTCCTCCTCCTCCTCCTCCTCCTCCTCCTCCTCCTCCTCCTCCTCCCCTCCTCCTCCTCCTCCTCCTCCTCCTCCTCCTCCTCCTCCTCCTCCTCCTCCTCCTCCTCCTCCTCCTCCTCCTCCTCCTCCTCCTCCTCCTCCTCCTCCTCCTCCTCCTCCTCCTCCTCCCCTGTCGGCGGCGTGCGGTGCGGCGGACGCGGCCCCGTGAGGCGGCAGAGGCGCGCGAGCGCTTTTGGGAGCGATCTCTGGCGCTGCGTGTGCACGGGCGCGTGCCGACTGCGCTGCAGCGCCCGCCGCCGAGCGCTCCACACGCCGCCGCGCCGTGCGCACCGGCGCACGGCCTCGCTCGCCCTGTGGGGGGGCGCCTCGGCCAGCAGGGCAAGCTCTGCCTCGGGCGCATGGGGTTCGCCGCGGGGCTTGCCGCTGTGCCAGCCTCGTATGCTTGGGCGCGTTCGGAAGAAACGGCGCCGCGACGTATCACCTGTGGGAACGTTGGAATGAATCGACACTTGCCACGCGGCGCGAAATCGAAGCTCGACCTCTCGGCGTGAAACTGCGGGCTGTCCGCCTTGCCCAGGTGGCGCGCAAGGTTCCTGGTTTTGTGCACCAGCATGTAGTATGGCCACGACAGGCACGCGTTCTGGATCCGCAAGAGATATTTTGACGATTCACCCGAGGAGATCGTAATACCACGACTTGCCACCATCGTGTACGTCACATGTTCGAGTGACCAGCGGCCAGCGAAAACCCCCCCCCGTCGAGTATCTGCCTCATTTCTCTTTCTTAGCACAGCAGACGGCCCACCTCGTGGCGCGCAGGCTGGTTTTCAGCGTGTTTTTTGTTCGCTCTATCAGAGCAAATTTGGGGACAATACTTCTGAGGTGTGTTGACGGAGGCGATGTGGAAGCTCGCCGTTCGGAGGGTTTGCTCAGGCATCGGTCCTCGGGAGTCGCGTTGGTGGCTCCAGCATGGTGGAGGACAAGAACCAGACGCAAGAGAGCTTCAATAACTGAAGCACTTGATTTTCTGGACCGCAACACGGCACTATCTGAGGCAGCCGGACATCTTGTCCACCCGATGTTGCGCTCCTGTTTTTGACAAGGAACTTCCGCTGCCTTCGAGTCTCCTCTGTTGCCCTTGTCCAGTGACGAGGCGGCTCCGTACACGGACGGCGCCGCGCAGCCTGCTGCCCAAGAGCCCTCTCTGTCGCCAGGAGTCCGAGGCGATGCCATGGAGATGTGCGCGAAGGGCCGCGGGTGGTGCTCCAGCTGATCTTGGGCTGCGTCGCTCTGCGTCCTCGAGTGCCCCTCTGCCGCAGGTGCATGAGGCTCCAGCTCTCTTCCTGGCCGGCGGCCTTTGTTGCCCGCGCTCTTACGAGCGCTGGGGCGCCACACCGCTGGCACCAACGCTCGCGGCGGTCGCGAACGTCGCAGCGCAGCGGTCAGCTGCGCCCCACCAGCTGCGTGCCAGTCTTCTCGTTCGTTCTCCGGTGAGGCGTTTGTTCCCTGGCCAGCTCGCAGGGACGTTCGAGCTGGTCGTTGGTGCTTTGCGGCGCCTCTTCTGCATCGCCACGTGGCGCTGCTCCAGCGCGCACCTTGCCCAACGACGCCTCCTCGGCGTCGCCAAATGCGAGTGACTTGCGTGACCTTTAGTGAGTTGGGAACGCACGGGTAGGCGACAAGGTCGCCCGCTTGCAGATACCTCCCCTGTTGGCGTTCCAGGCTCACTGGTGCATCATGCTTGGGGCACGCTCGCGCAACGGGCAGGTTCCACCCCCATTGGCCGCTATGGTTTGGAGCCTCGTCCCACCCCACCTTTTCTCAGAGTCGATCTTCCGAGAACGGACATCGTGGGTGGATAAGACCACAGGGAACGCTGAGCAAGAGTACAGGAAGATAGAGAGGAGGAGGAGGAGGAGGAGGAGGAGGAGGAGGAGGAGGAAAAGGAGGAGAAGGAGAAGAAGAGGAGGAAGAGCAGGAGGCCGACTCTGACGAGTACGAGGAGGAAAAGGAGATGGCAAGACGATCTGGACGAGGAGGACGAGATGCCGAATGACAGCGCACCGCGTGACCGCTGATTCCACCACTCTGCCGACATCTGGCATTTTCAGGGCAGAATTGAGGAGCAGCGAACACCGCTCACGAGATGCGAGAGGAAGGAAGGAACGGAAAGCTGCAAATGATCCCGTGCCTTTCCTCCTCTTTACTATACCGCTGCCCCTTGTGGCTCGCAAGTTGCGCCTAGGCAACAGGTGCCCTATCGACTGGAGGACTCGTGGGGAAGGGCAAAGCCTTCATCATCGTCCCTCATTCATCGATACCGCCTACACCAACGGAGACTCGGGAGGGGATCCGCCATTCGGTCAACCCTTCCCTCACTACAGCCACAACCACAACCACAACCACAACCACAACCACCACAACAACAACAGCAACAACAACAACAACAACAACCGCAGCAGCATCAAGAACCACAACAACAGCAGCAGCATCAAGAACAACAACAACAACCACAACCACCACCACAACCACAACAACAACAACAACAACAGCAACATCGACGACAACAACAACAATAACAACCACAACCACAACCACAACCACAACAGTAACAACCACAACAACAACAACCACAACCACAACCACAACCACAACAGCAGCCATCAGCAGCAACAACAACAACCTTAACAGGTGGAAATAAATGGCGAGGCCCAGACGGACGGACGAGGCGCAGAGGCAGGAGCCGCGGAGCCAGAGAGGAGAGGCCCGTGGCGGAGCGGTGCGGAGCTGGGGGGGGGGGAGAGAGAGGAGAGGCGGGCGCGCGCGGAGAGCGACACGGTCGAGACGAAGAATCAAAAATATTCCAAAATATTTCAATTATGTTCAAAACTTGTCAAGGGATCGCCCCCGGACTCTTTATTGAATCTCCCCCCTGCAGAGGGACAGGCCCGACTTAACGATACGGTCGAGACGCTGAAGTGACAACTGTCGTGGGCTTGCGGTCGGACCGAGGTATAAGGTCGAGGTCGGTTTTGGGAGGGTGCCCTACAGTTCTTCGTGTGTGTGTGTGTCGGAGGGTCTTGTGCATCCTGGGGGGGTACCCTTGGATGCTGTGTGTTTGGGCAGGCGGAGGGTCTCATGTTCTTGGGGTATGTCCTTCCGTGCAAAGTCCGACCGCAAGAACCGCCATGGGCTTCGCAGGGGCTCGGGTTTTCGGGCCGCTCTTTTGACTTATGTCAGATCTATGTCGTGGAACCCGCCTGTGGCCCAGGTTTGCTGTGGCCGGACAGGCCCACTCTTTCATTGCAATGCGTTCCTCATGGTAGGTACGATGACTGCAAGGGGGCGGGCGGAGCATGGTAGGGCCAGGGAGGGCGGACGGGAGAAATGGCGAGGTGTTCAGGTGGTGCCAGGGGGGCCCCTGGCGTAGGGTGCCCCGGGGATTCTCGGGGGGGTGGGCCCGGCGGCCTCCAGTGAACACGATGTATGCAAATGAGGGCCGTCATGCAAAGAAGGAGGAGGAGGAGGAGGAGGAGCCCCGGCGTAACGGGAAAAGAGAGAAACCCCGGCCATTCAGAGCTGCCGGCTGCGGCGAGGGAAGCGCCGGGGGGGGAGCAGCGCAGGCACAGGTTGTATTGAATTGCACTGAGCTGAAGCTGGGGAGGGCAGCCAGGAGCTGCAGCTGGTGGTGAAGAGAAAACGAAGCGAAGCCCAACCCGGTGGACCGAGCACAGTCCAGGGATGAGCCAGCGCGCCGATACCAGCGGGTCTGCGAGGCGCATGCGAGGAGATGGGGAAGGCCAGGACGGACCAGCCCCAGCTGCAGGCATTGCGCCGCGGGCACAAGGGCGGGTGCTGGACAGCACGGCGCTGGACGTGGCTGGAGCAGGTGCCGAGCGGCACAGAACAGTAGCAGAGGAAAGGCAGCCATGGGGGCGGTGCCCGACCCAGTGGACCAAGGCGGGGTCCAAGGATGAGCCAAAGCGCCAAGACTTGCGGGCCTGCGAGGCGCGGGCGCGAGGGGCGGAAGGCCGGGGTGCCACCGCTCAGGCAGAGCTCAACGAGAGCGGCCAAAGAGAAAGACGAGCGCCCGAACCTCGACCCGCGCCGACGGGAAGGAACCCCGACATCGGCAACGGTGGGGAGCGCCGAGACCAGGCAGGCAAGGAAAGCGCGGAATGAGGGACGGCCCAGCGGGGCGCGGTGCGGCACCCAGGGCAAAGAAGGAGCAGGGCACCGCCAAGTGGGGGAGTGGCGGGCCCAGGGCAGGCAGGACGAGGGGGGGGAGGGGCGACGAACCCGAACGCCAGCCGGCGGCGGGCAGGAAGGCCACGCCTAGTGGAGGGCGGCAAGCCAAGTGGGAACGGGTGGGCCCAGAGGCAGAGAGCCAACTGAGCAGCAGCCAAGATGGGCGAGGTGGCGCTGGGGAGGTGGCCAGAAAACCCAGCAAAAGGGGGGGGGGGGGGGGGCACAGGCCCCGAAGCGAGCGTCGCCCGGCCGGCGAAGCACGGCAAGGGCTGGAGGGGTGCCGCAAGCAGGGCCTGGACAAAACTTGCAGAAGGCCAGCGCCCCAGGAGGCAGGGGGCATCGGCGGAGCAGGGCACCCGAAGGCGGGAGGGAGGGGCGGCCCGGAGGTTACGAGCGGGCGGCGAGACCAGCCTGCTGCGACAGGCCCAGCCCGGAGAGGGCGGCAAAGGTGGGAAGGGGCCACGCGCCGGCTCAGGCGCCGGCGGGCCGCACGCATGGGCGCGAGAAGAAGGCAGGCCTCGAGCGGCCGGAGGCTTGCGGGGGGGGGCACCGAACAGGTGCACGATGAAAAGCAGCCACGAAGGCAGGGAGGAGAGGGCGGCGGGCAGGCCCCGAGCGAGGGCCGGGGCCTGCGGGGGAGCACCGAATAGGTGCACGACGCGGCGAGGGCAGCGGCCAGAGAAGCCGCTGCCAGGGCGGGGAGGTCACGCTCAGTACAGAACGAGGTTATAGGGCAACTGGCTGGCTGAACGCTACCAGCGGTGGCCGCTGGAAGCTGACCCGCGCTGGCGGGGAGGGTCGATGCTAGGCCAAGAGGAGTCCGCTGGCCGGTTCCCTTTCCCGCGCGGCAGAGAACCTTTCCATGTGCCTTTCGCGAGCTCAGAGCTTCGCCTCCGCTTGTCAAGTTCGCGATACCACTCAGCGTGCCAATCGACTTGTATGCTTTTCTTCCAGCACAGTCTGCGCTCGTCGTAATTGACCTCGCTGAGACCATGTACGAAACCATGGCAGAATTACGGGTTGTGACGCTGTGGGTCTTGGGCAGGGTGGGGCCCAGACTCTTGGTCACAGATGGCGTTCCACCCGATGGTGAGCATGGGGCCACATAATTTCTCGAGGCGGTTGATCACCGCTCTCCAGTCCTCCCTGGCATTGTCTCGGTGGTTCCAGGCAGGGCACCAGGTCACCTGGTGTCTCGGCTTGTTGTAGAGCCCGTCATTGTTGTCCGACTGAGGCGCGGGCAGTGCGAAGGGGGGCGGGCGACGTGGTGCCGGCCCCCGTCTCCAGGGAGGGGTGGCCTCCGTTGAGCCTCGTCCGCGCCACCTTTGGGGTGCGCCTGGGCTGCACTGTTCGCTGGTCCTGGGGGTTTTGCGCACTGGCTCCTCCCCCGCGGTCTGCGAGGCGTCGGAATAGGGCTGCGCTGCCAGTGGGGCCTCAGCACGAACGGGGCTGGAGGAGGGGAGCACGCTGACCGCTGGCTGAGAGGAGTTGCCGGGGCTGCGCCTCGTCCCAGAACGGCCGCTGGCAGGACTGTCCGGGGGAGCCCCTTCACTCCAGTCGCAGGAGCATTTGCGGGAGGGCTCGCGAGAGGCAGAGCGGGAGCTGGAGCTCCTCCCTGCCCTGCCCCGCCGAGCCTCGGGGGGGGGGGCATCAGACGACTCGGCGCGCCCATCCTTGCCACGGGCGCGGACTGGCACAGTTCCACGCCCCGAGGAGGTGGGGGACTGGCTGGGGGCGCGCCGCTCCGCGCCTGGCCTCGGCAACGCTGGGGGGGGGGGGGGCAACAGTCTGGACTGCTCCGCATGCGGGGAGCTGCCGCTGGGGCGCTGGGCTGCCGACTCTTCCTTGGGCACTGCATCTGAAGGGCTGGCAGCAGCTGCTCGTGGGTGGGGCGCCGGGGAAGGCTTCCGCGAGGGTGGGCCACTTCTTTCCAGCGGTTGCACGGAAGTCGCGCACGCGCGGGCGCTGTAGCGACGTGATCCCTTTTGACTCCAAGTAGCCGAGCAAGATTTCCCGGCTGCGCCATGCCGGGTCTCGCCCCTTTACGGACGCTCCGGAATCGCGCTCACTGCGGCATGCACCCCATCCGTCGGGCACCTTGCGCGAGCTGCCGGGGCATGGGAGATTTGCCGATGCAGGCGGTTAACCAGGAGGGCCAGGGCGGCGCGCTCACCACCCCATTGGACCCCCGCGGGGATCCCAGACGGCGGGATGGAGTCGCCGGGGCCAAGCTTTGGGATCAGAGAGGGGGCCCGCGCTTCTCTTTGGCCGGCGTAGCGAGGAGTCGGCGTTCCTCGCCGCCCACGTCCTCCAGCGCTCGTCGACCTCTGGAGAGACGGCTCGGACGAACGTCACCGCAATGCGCACGATCGCGTTGTCAGCACTCCCGGGCGTTCTGTCGGGATGGATGTGCCCAGCCGCCTGCAGGGTGGCAATGGCTCTCACATGCAGGCGGGGACATCCGGAGGGTTAACGCTAGGGAGGCCATCCAGGAGGCTAGGGGAGCCCGCGGGAACCCGCGGGGCGGCCACCGGATGAAGTCCTGCCCCGCCGCGCGGAGGCTTGCCGCGAGGCGCCGCGCCCGCCGGCGGCCGGGGGCGCGCGCGAGGTTGCCTTGCGGTCGTCGGGGGAGCAGGAGGAACATGATTTTGTGGTGGACCTGCTCCTGGGTGCGTCGACGTCGCCCGGTCCGTCTGCCCCCAGGGCGCGTGGCCGCCGCGCGGCTGGCCGGGAGCGGGGATGCTGCCGAGGGGAGGTGCGGAGGTCGGAGGCGCCCGCAGCCTTTGCTACTCGCTGGAGGTCTGCCTTCGGCAGGGTGGCCCAGGCCCCTAGCAGGTCGGAGTAGGGGGACGGGGACGGACTGTTGGGCCGCTTCGGTGTGCTTGCGAGGCCCTGGGCCCAGGAAGAGGCGGCCCCCCGCTTCTTTTGTGCATCTCTTGAGGGAACCGGTCGCGACCGCCCCTGTCGAGGATGATCCGGACCTGGCTAGGACGGGCACCCCACAGGTGCATAAGGCAATCCTCGCAGAACCAGGCGGCTCTCCACTGCGTGTTGGCAAAGGCTTGGGCGCGCTCACTGGGGATAGGAATGCCGCCATGCAGCTGCAGCTGCACTTCTTTCCCAGGACAGAAGATATGCATGCCCTGGGGGGCGTCTCCGCATTGCTACTGTTTCAATTGGAACGCCCCCTGGGTAGCGATCGCACTGGCATTTCCAAAAGCCACAAGTGAGGTTCCTGCCGAACCTGTCGCTAGTGAGGTGGTCCCCAGCGAGGTCCGCCAGTGAGGTGGTCTCTTGGACGGGGAGGGTGGGCGGATCACCCGGCAGGGGGCCCAGGGGAGCAGCGCAGGCCAGTGCGTTTTGGACCGAGGGCGGCCAGGCGGGCTGCCACCTTGCCGTCGGCTGGCGCGGGCAATCCCATGACTGAAAGGTTGGTGCGCCAGCACCCGGAACAGCGCCAGCGACAGTCGGCTCCATGGCGACAGAATTCCAGGCGGCTGGCAGCAACCATGTTGCTGGCCGCCTCGTCCACCCACGCCCCTCCAGTGTCCTCCTTGGGGGGTGAAAGGGGCCTTTCCCGCACTGGTCGCAGAGGATGCGGGGCTTGCTCGTGCCCTGCTTGAAGCGGTCGTCTGACGGGCGGATGCTGGGAGGGGAGAGAGCGGCCTCGGGCGGCACGCTCGTGACGACCTGGGGTCGGTTTTTGGGAGATTGTGAGAGATTTGACCATTCGTTTTGGGAACCCAGATTTTTATTCCCTGTAGTCAATCATGGCGCGCGTCATGGTGCAATTCTCAGGGCTGTAGCTGCAGCACAGCTCTCGAAAATTAGGGAGGGGGCGAAGAGGTGCTTTCCCAGGTACTGCGGGCAGGTGGCCCCAGGTACTGCGGGCAGGTGGCCCGGCGGCCCTCTGGGAGGAGACAAACGCTGGACCCGAGGAGGGCCTGCGAAAGAGCGCAGACGGCGCTGCAGTGGGCTTGCAGGCAGAAGAGGTCCGCGGGGGGGAGCGAGGTGGGCCAGAGCGTCCAGGGTGGGCTTCAGGGGAAAGCGCTTGGGAGGCCTCCCTCCATGGCACGCCGGCTTTGTCCCATTGCGCGCCAAGATGGCGGTGCGCTGCGGTGACCAGCCGAGAGCATGCCTCGATGGAGGCCTTCAGACGTCCATGGACTCTGCGGATGTCTGCGCCCACGAGGTCAAGTGCTCGGCCGAAGCTGTCACGCACCGGAATTGCGCGCATGATTGTAGGGGGATGCCCGAAGGGGCCTCGCGGATGTCACCGATGGGGCCGGGGCTGCCGTAGGGCGCCAGGTTGGGCCTGGGCCCCCTGATCAATGGGATCATCAGTACCAGGGTGGTGTTCGCCCTTGCGCGCTGGATGGTGACCCGCCGCAGTCCTTGAGTACCCTGCAGGATCCTTCGAGCGGCCGATCCTGCTGGTCGGTGAGGGCTGCTAAGTGCTGCAGAGACGGGGCGCCCTGATGGCGGGCGCAGTCGCATGTGCTAGTGCTCCACGCCGCTGGGGGGTGCCTGGCGGTGCCTTCGGGGGGGTGGTCCGCGCGCCAGTTCCATCGAGAGCTGGATCTTCCCCCGCCGGGGGGGGGGGGGCGGGGAAGCGGTCATCTTGGCTGGCTCGCTCGGGGGCAGTACTCA
>CAUYUJ010017633.1:0-10000 GCA_963575745.1 Prorocentrum cordatum | reverse complement strand
GCACACATAAACCGAGGGGAACAGCCCGATAACTGCTCCACATGGTGCCGTTCTATCCTCACGCATGGCGCTCGTTGCACCTTTTCTCCTTGCTTGCATTGTACCTACAGAGGCAGCACTACCAGTGAAACTTATGACTCCTTCATGTACTAAGGTTTACGTTGAGCTTTTCTTACACTTAGGTCAGTGCCGTCCTCTGGGGCCTGGCGGACGCCTAATCGATTTACTATTATTATCCTGGCTTTGTTGTGTCCCATTGCCCGCGGCGCACGCCATTTCTTCAGCCGAGTCGCGTACGTCTCTTGCTTGCTACACTCAAGAACACCACAGGTTGATCCTAAGGTTTGTTCGACGTAAAAGGCAGAGGAGGAGGAGGAGGAGGAGGAGGAGGAAAAGCAGCAGCACCAACAGCAGCAGCAACAGCAGCAGCAGAAGGAGGACTTCTCGGCGAAGGCCGGGAGGAGGGCATCGCCGATGGGCACGGCCCGCAGCTTGTGAGCCTCAGCAGGAGGAATCGGAAGGGCTGTAGACGTCTGGCCCCCTCTGCGCCCCCAGCGCAGGTCACGAAGCACGCCGGGGCCGCCACTCGCCGTGAAGCCGCGGCCTCGAGCGGCGGGGGGGAGGGGGGGGGGAGGCCAAAGTGTTGTGCACGCACCAGGCGGTCCGACCTCTCAGAACACAGCATGGGGAAGTCTCTCTCTCTCTCTCTCTCTCTCTACATATTTATACATATAAATGTACATCTCTCTCCCTCTCCCTCCCTCTCCCTCTCTCTCTCTCTCGTCTCTCGCTCTCTGTCTCTCTCTCTCTCTCTCTATCTCGCTTTTTCTTTTTCTCTCTCTCTCTCTCTCTCTGTCTCTCTCTCTCTCTCTCTCTCTCTCTTTGCCAATGCGAAAGCTCGCCGCACAGTAGCGCTGCATTGTGGCCGTCTGCCGCGTCCTATCGTCCATCTTTCTCCCCAGGTCTCGGACGGCACGATGTCTTGCAATTTTGTCGCGCACTTCCCTGATGTCCCAGCGCGACCCCCCTGGGCTCGACACCCGGGCGTGCCTCCCCGATGTCGGCCTCCTGGGCCCCTTTTGTCGGGCCCCAGGGCCAGAAACGGATCCGGGGCGAAAACCTCTCCTCCTCCTCCTCCTCCTCATCCTCCTCCTCCTCCTCCTCCTCCTCCTCCTCCTCCTCCTCCTCCCCCTCCTCAGGGAATGAGTCGGGACCTAAGGGGCCGCGCATTGAAAAGATCGTATCGTCGAATGTCTGGGGTCCGATCCTCGAGAAATTTGCCGGCTTCCCCACCCAGACCTCACGACGCGACGGTTGATCGAGGAGGAGAAGGAGGAGGAGAAGGAGGAGGAGGAGGAGGAGGAGGAGGAGGAGGACCAGTGCAAACCCAAGACTCATCAACGATGTTGGAGTAAACCCTCCCTCCAAGCTCCCTCTTCCTGGGCCCCTACAAGATTCATGTCCACTCGAGGAAGTGCGCAAGTCTCAGGCGAGACGCCCGGCCCGTCCTTTCGACCAGCCTCGAGGTGCGACACGGAGGAGTTATTAAGAAGGAAAGGGATGGAGGAGGAGGAGGAGGAGGAGCAGGAGGAGGAGGAGAGGGGGGAGGAGGAGAAGGATTTGGAGAAGGAGGAGGAGGAGGAAGGGAGAGGGGAGGCGGAGTAGTAAGAGGAGGCGGAGGCGGAAGGAGTGCCAGCCAACCTCCGCGGTGGAGGATGATGGTAGATGGTAGAGGGAGCGGCACTGGCTCGGGTGGGGGGGCGCGGACAGGATAACGAGCTCAGAGGCTGGAACTGCAAGTGGCCGCGCTCACCTATCAGTCGGGGAAACGCAAGGCTCGAGTACGCCAGAACTCGGATTTGCCGACGCTTTTTGGCGAGCGCGTCCTGAATTTTGACGGTCTTGTTTTTTACGGGATGTTTGCAGCGGGAGTTCGCGTCTAATTTCAGAGTGGGTCTCGTCACTTTCACGAGCCCCGTCAGGCTAACCCGAGTCCCCCGAACCCGAGTCTAACGTCCCCCCGACGGGTCGGAGCCGCACTTTCCTCCACCGTCGTCCTGCATCGCCCCCCCTCGGAGAGGCCTCTGGGGGCCCCTGGAGGCTCCCTGGAGGCCACCCCGGGGGCTCGCACGGCTGGCGTCCTCGCGTGCTGCGGGGTCGCGCCGCGTCGTTGCGGCGGCGACGCCGAAGCGGGCGTTCAAGGTTGCAGGCCACCGGCGGCCCGAAGCGGGCGAATCTCCACCCATGTCCGTTGTCGGGTGCACCTGGCACGAGGGCCACGGGCAACCCCAGCTCTGGAGGGGCACCCGGATGCTCGCCGCCGCCGGGCTCGCCACCCTGGAGCGCTCCTCGCTTCTGGGGGGCGGCGGGGGTTCTCCACATGGCCGTCGTCATCCCTCGGCGAGGGTGCTCCTGCTCCTGAGTCACGACCGCGGTCGGGAACTCTGGGATGTCGTGTCGCTCCGCCGGCTCTGTCCTTCTGCACGCACGAAATGGGTATTGAAAGAATGGGTACAATGCCCAACAGCAGTTCCTGTTCATTTTGAGCAGGACTCGCTGTCCGCGCCGCCGCGGCCCGTGTCCGTTCGAGACAGAAGGGCCGCCTGCCCAACAGCGGCCCCTGTTGGTTTGGGACAACATTTGCTGCTGGGCAGTGTACCCATTTTTTCCGTACCCATTTCGGGCGTCCAAAATGGTACCAATACCGCTGCCCTTCGCCCGTTTTCCCCTTTTTCGGCCTCCTCGGAGGCCCTCGTTGTTACCGCTGGATTCGCTTCGAAATCCTGGTCGAAACGCACCCCGGGAGAGGTCCGGGGAGTAGCGGTATCGGTACCCTTTGGTTTCCCCAAGATCCTTTTAGTGGTTTCCGTACCCGTTTCGGGCGTCCAAAGTCCCCCTCCACGCTTCGGCGAGGCACGCCGTCCACTCCCCGGCCCGAAGGGCGCCCCGCCTTGCCGCCCGCCGCTCCGCGGAGCGGGGGGCGGCACGCTGCCGCCGGGGCCGATCGACGGCGGCCCGTGGAGCAGAAGCTCCCGACGGCAGGTGTGGCCAGGAGGGGGAAAAACACACAGACACAATCAATCGCGGATCTCTTGGAAAATATGGGAAAATATGGGAAGTGGGGGGGAAGACGAAAATCCAAAAAATATTGGAAAATATGGGGAATCCTGTTATCTGTGTGTATTTATTTGTGTGTCTCAGGGCCCCTTTCTGTAGGTGTGGCCATGCTTCGGTTCAGTCGAGCACGTCCCTCCACAGGTTTCTTCCAACATCCGCCTGCAGGAGGACACGCCCGACCTGATGTCGGTATCGTTTAACCGATCCCCATCCCCATCCCCATCCCCTTCGAGACCCCCACCAAAGTGCCCCCCCCAGTTGGGGATGCGCCCCTCGGAACCCGAAGGGAACGGCCTGTATCCCCATCTAGGGGGGTAAATCGGCCAGTGGGGCCCAGGCCACGCCGCTGGGGATGGGGATCGGTGAAACGATACTCAGCTTCGGCTGCAGCCGACATCGATGAAGACCGAACGACCTATAAGCACGCTCCCGCCGTCGACGCGGCGGGAGCGTCGGCCGTGACGCCTGCGGCGCCCGGCACCCGGGGGGTCCTTGGAGGCCTCCCCTGGGGCGTCGAGAGGACCCAAGGACGTCTGGAAGCCTCGATTTTCGAGCGACGACCAACGCTCGACGACGACGACGACTACGACGACAAGCAACGAGCAACAAGTCACGGTCGACGACGACTAGCAACGATCGACGACGACGACGACGACGACGACGATGACGATGACGACGACGACGACGACGACGACGACGACGACGACGACGACGACGACGACGACGGCAACCATGACGACGATGAGCAACGATCGACGACGACGACGACGAGCAACGATCGCCGACGACGACGACGACGACGACCACGACGATCACGACGAGTAACGGTCGACGGCGACGACGAGCAACGATCGACAACGACGAGCAACGATCGACAACGACGACGACGACGACGAGCAACGATCGACGACGACGAGCAAGGATCGACGACGACGACGACGACGGCAGCGACGACGAAGACGACGACGACGGCGACAACCACGACGATGACGACGACGGGGACGACGGGGACGACGACTACGACGACGACGAACAAAGATCGACGACGACGACGACCACGAGCGAGCAACGATTGCCGACGACGACGACGACGACGACGACGACGGCAGTGACGACGAAGACGACGATGACGGCGACAACCACGACGACGACGACGACGGGGACGACGACTACGACGCCGACGAGCAACGGTTGCCGACGATGAGCAACGATCGACGACGACGACGACGAGCAATGATTGCCGACGACCACGACGACGAGCAACGAAAGACGACAACGACGAGTAACGAGCGACGACGACCACGACGACGACGACGACGACGACGACGACGACAACAAAAACGACGACGACGACCACGACCAACGACGAGCAACGATCGACGACGACGACGATGAGCAACGATCGACGACGACGACGAACAACGATTGACGACGGCGACGACGACGCCGACGACGACGACGATCACGACGATCGCGACGAGCAACGATCGACGACGACGACGAGCAACGATCGACGACGATGAACAACGATCGACGATGACGACGACGACGACGACGACGACGACGACGACGACGACGACGAACAACGATCGACGACGACGACGACGAGCAACGATTGCCGACGACGACGACGACGACGACGACGACTACGTCGACAACGGTGGCAGCGACGACGAAGACGACGACGACAGCGACAACCACGACGACGACGACGACGGGGACGACGACTACGACGCCGACGAGCAACGATCGACGACGATGAGCAAGGAACGACGACGACGACGACGACGACGACGACGACGACGACGAGCAACGATTGCCGACGACGACGACGACGAGCAACGATCGACGACGACGACGAGCAACGATCGACGACGACCACGACGACGACGACGACCAACGACGAGCAACGATCGACGACGACAAAGAGCAACGATCGACGACGACGAACAACGATCGACGACGACGACGAGCAACGATCGACGACGACGAACAACGACCGACGACGATCGACGACGACGACGACGACGACGACGACCACGACGTCGACGATGACGATGACGACGACGACGACGACGACGACGACGACGACGGCAACCACGACGACTATGAGCAACGATCGACGACGACGACGATGAGCAACGATCGCCGACGACGACGACGACCACGACGATCACGACGAGTAACGGTCGACGGCGACGACGAGCAACGATCGACAACGACGAACAACGATCGACGACGACGACGACGACGACAACCACAACGACGACGACCAACGACGAGCAACGATCCACGACGACGACGAGGAACGATCGACGACGACGAGCACGACGAGCAACGATCGACGACGACGACGACGACGATCACGACGTTCACGACGAGTAACGATCGACGGCGACGATGAGCAACAATCGACAACGACGAGCAAGGATCGACGACAACGACGAGCAACGATCGACCACGACGACGACGACGACCACGACGAGCAACGATCGACGACGACGAGCAGCGATCGAACACGACGAGCAACGATTGCCGACGACGACGAGCAACGATCGACGACGACGAGCAACAGTCCACCACGACGACGAGCACGACGGCCACGACCACAACGACGACGACGACGCCGACGACCACGGCGAGCAACGATCGACGACGACGAGCAACGATTGACGACGGCGAGCAACGATCGACGACGATGACGACCAGCGATCGACGACGAGCAATGATCGACGACGACGACGACGACAATGACTATGAGGACGACGACGACGTTGACGACGACGACGGCGACGACGACGGCCACGACCACGACCACGACCACGACGACCACGTCGACATTTACAACGACTAGCAACGATTGACGACGACGACGACCACGACGACGAGCATTGATCGAAGACGACGATCAACGATCGACGACGATGACGACGGTGACGACGAAGACGACGACGACGACGACGACGGCGACCACGACGACGACGACGACGACGACGACGACGACGACGACGACGACGACGGCGACGACGACCGCGACGAGGACGGCGACGACGACGACGACAACGACGACGACGACGACGTCGACGAGCAACGATCGGCGACGACGGCGACGACCACGTCGACGAGCAACAATCGACGACAACGACGAGCAACGATCGACGACGACGACGAGCAACGACGACGACGACGACGAACAACGATCGACGACGACGACGACGACGACCACGACAAACGACGAGCAACGATCGACGACGACGACGATGGGCAACATTCGACGACGATGGCGACGACGACGCCGACAACGACGACGACGATCACGATGTTTGCGACGAGTAACGATCGACGACGACGACGAGCAACGATTGACGACGACGACCACGAACAACGATCGACGACGACGACGACGACGTCGAGCAACAATTGCCGACGACGGCGACGATGACGACGACGACGACGACGACGGCAGCGACGACGAAGACGACGACGACAGTGACAACCACGACGATGACGACGACGGGGACGACGACTACGACGCCGACGAGCAACGATCGTCGACGATGAGCAACGATCGACGACGACGACGACGAGCAACGATCGACGACAACGACGACGGCGACGACGACGACGACGAGCAACGATCGACGACAACGACGAGCAACGGTCGACGACGACCACGACGACGACGACGACGACGACGACCATAACGACGACGACGACGACCACGACGGCGACGACCAACGACGAGCAACGATCGACGATGACGACGACGAGCAACGATCGACGACGACGATCACGACGTTCACGACGAGTAACGATCGACGGCGACGACGAGCAGCAATCGACAACGACGAGCAAGGATCGACGACAACGACGAGCAACGATCGACCACGACGACGACCACGACGAGCAACGATCGACGACGACGAGCAACGATCGAACACGACGAGCAACGATTGCCGACGACGGCGAGCAACGATCGACGACGACGAGCAACAGTCCACCACGACGACGAGCACGACGACCACGACCACAATGACGACGACGACGACGACCACGGCGAGCAACGATCGACGACCGCGAGCAACGATTGACGACGGCGAGCAACGGTCGACGACGACGACGACCAGCGATCGACGACGAGCAATGATCGACGACGACGACGACGACAATGACTATGAGGACGACGACGACGACGTTGACAACGACGACGGCGACGACGACGGCCACGACCACGAGCACGACCACGACGACCACGTCGACATTTACAACGACTAGCAACGATTGACGATGACGACGACGACGACGACGACGACGACGAGCAACGATCGAAGACGACGATCAACGATCGACGACGGTGACGACGACGACGACGACGACGACCACGACCACGACGACGACGGCGACGACGACGACGACCACGACGACGACGACGACGACCGCGACGACGACGACGACGACGACGGCGACGACGACCGCGACGAGGACGGCGACGACGACGACAACGACGACGACGACGACGACGACGACGACGTCGACGAGCAACGATCGGCGACGACCGCGACGACAACGGCGACGACGACAACGTACTTGCACCGCCTCCACGCCTCCCTTCTTGTTGCCTCGCGCGACGGCCCTTCTTGTTGCCCCGACCTTCCCTCCCTGTCTCCTCCTCGGGGCCAGGCGCGCGGACCTTCGGCGGCGAGCGAGGGGGAGAAGCGAGCAGGAGAAGGCCCTCTCAGAAGGCTGCAGGGCTTCCCAGAGGTCATCTGGCCTTCTGAGAAGCTTCCTTCGAAGAAGCAAAAAACATATAAACATTAAACGTTTGGCGCTCCGCGCTGGAAGTTTATATTCATGCCGTTGTTTCCTCTTCTATTCCTGTGTCTTCGGGGGAGGCTTAGAGAGCTTCTCTGAAGACCGTGGGACTTCCGAGCCTTCTGGGAAGGCCTGCTCCTTCTCGCTTCCCCCGAGACCCTCGTGCCCGACCGCCCCGACCCGGCTTCGATGACTCGCCGCCTCTGCGCCGCTTCGCTCTCTTCGGGCGCTTTCGGCGCGTCGTTGACGACTCGATGTTTGGGTTATGGTTCCTGCCCCCCCCTCCTCCCCGTCCATTTCGATCCGACAGATCCGCTTCGCTATTGGCTCCTACCGGCTCGATCCGATTCGATTCCCACATTCCGAATATCCGACGCGGCCCGATGCTCGCATGGCGATGTTGTGCAGCCTGGCGCCGATCTGATCTTGGTTCCGACTCCGTGCAGATGCGACCTGTTCCGATGCACGCTCCGATCCGATCTGATTTCCCGATTCGATCGCCTGGTCCTTCGAGCGCACGAGGACGAGGTGGAAGAGAGATGGAGAGGTGGGGGGGAGGGCGAGGGAAAGAGATGGGAAGAGGGAGACGGACGGTTGACCCTTCTTCTCTCCCTCCCTCCTCCCCCCATCCTCCCCCTCCTACTCCTACTCCCCAAATCCTCCCCCGATCCTCCTCCTCCTCCTCCTCCTCCTCCTCCTCCTCCTCCTCCTTTTCCTTCTCCTCCTCCTTCTCCTCTTCCTTCTCCTCTTCCTTCTCCTCCTCCTCCTCCTCCTCCTCCTTCTCCTCCTTGTAGTGGGCACTCAGCCACTATCTGGCCTGCTTTGTTGCTGATACGAGATCCGCAGGTGGCGAAAAGGGTAAAGGGGCCTTCTCCTGGAGAAGAGGACCCTGGCGCCACCCTGCGGGAGCTCGAGTTGCACAGACAGACCTCAACGGTTACGTCGTCGTCTCCTCCTCCTCCTCCTCATCATCATCAGCATCATCATCATCATCATCATCATCATCATCATCCATCATCAGATCATCATCATCATCATCATTCATCATCTACATCTCCTCAGCCTCATCCTCATCCTCGCTTCCTCCTCCTCCTCATCCTCCTCACTCCTCATCCTTCTCGCTCCTCCTCCTCCCTCCTCCTCCTCCTCCTCCTCCTCCTCCTCCTCCTCCTCCTCCTCCTCCTCCTGCTCCTCATCCTCCTCCTCCTCCTACCTCCTCCTCCTCCTCCTCCTCCTCCCTCCCTCCCTCCCTCCTCCCTCGACCCGTCCCTCCCTCCACTCCCTCCCTCCTCCCTCCTCCCTCCTCCCTCTCCCTCCTCCCTCCCTCCCTCCTCCCTCGCTCCCTCCCTCCTCCCTCCTAGATCCTCCCTCCTCCCCTCCTCCCTCCCTCCCTCGGCTCCCTCCTCCCTCCTCCCTCCTCCCCCTCCTCCCATGGCGGGACTCGCACTCATGCGAGTCGTCGCCTGGAACCTCTTCGCAGGCAGCAGGGGGGACAGGCAGCTCGAGACAGCAGACGAGCTCAAGAGTGGTGGCGTCATCAGACGGGTCAGCACCCAGAGGGTGCCATGGATCGGCGGCGAGGGCCGCGCTCGGCCCATCAGCCGCTCCAGGGCCGTCCATCTCGGCCACATCAGACGAGCTGTCCAACAAGTCCGGCGGGAAATCCATCTTGCTGCACAAGGACACCATCAGAGCCCAGAAAATAGTCAGGACATGGAGCGGTACGCCAGGTCTTCGAGGTAGATTCGCAGCGCTACGTATCAGAGGTCACAACTGTCACATTACCACAATCGTTTTCTACTGTTGTCCCAGATCCAGAGACCCGAGAGAAAGAGGACGCATCGAGAACACGACAGACAAGATCATGCGAATGACGGGCCATGTCCTGAGCAGCACCCTTGCGATGTCATTGCTCCTCATAGCCATGGACGCCAACGACGGAAGAAGACTGGCACGAGAAGGAGGACAATGGCACCACATTGTGTCTACAGCAGTGGAAGATTACGGAAGGTCGAAGGAGCACTACACAGGCAGAGCGGTGAGACAGTTGTGCGAGAACCACGCCATGACG
>CAUYUJ010017632.1:167468-229633 GCA_963575745.1 Prorocentrum cordatum | reverse complement strand
GGGTCGAGGAGGACCAGAAAGGTGGAGAAGGAGCCCTGTGGCGGGAGGGGCCGCGGGGGGCCTTTGCGCGCACGCGGGCTGCAGGACCTCCCTCGCGGAGCCCCAGAGGATTGCACACGCCTCGTGCGACCGTCCCTCAGATCCTGGCGCTCGCCATCGCTCGGACGTCCATTTCCCGTGCATTTTTCGGCTTCATGCGTGTTCTTGTTTGCTCGATGGTCCAGGATGGTCCTGGATGGTCCTCGCCGAGAAAAAATGAGACCCTCTCACAAATCGATCCGGACCGAGAAACGGCGCAGAACGATCGGGCCCCGGGGTCCCTGCTGAGATTTTTCGGGCCGCTTCAGCTTTTGTTCGAGACGTCGGATCTCAGGGGTAGAGGAGAGCTGAAGATGGAACTGTGACATCCTCGCCTCGTGAACAGATACAGTCGGACCTAGGGCAGAAGAGTCTCCTTCCAGGGCATGAGACCATGCGCCAGCCACGCTGAACAACATTCGAGAGTGCCTCCCCCAGGATGCACAGGAGCATCGAACAGACACGCAGAACATTAGAGTGCCCTCTCCGAACCGACCTCGATCATATACCCCGGCCCGACTGTTCGAGTAGGAGGTCGACTATAGATTTGATTTAGCCCCGAACTGTTTTTTCCTGCCCGATCCACTTTGGTTTGGATTCGACAAGAAAAATTCTTTCGGGGGTAATTGAACTCTGATGTCGACCCCCCACTCGAACTGTAACGACCCGAATTTTTGGACACGGTCGGCCCCTCCCGGGCCCTGACAGGCCCCAGTGGCCCGCAGAAAGCGCGGCCCGGCACGAAGAAGGACTGCTCCCAGGTAAGGGTCCAGACATCTGGGCGATTCCGGAAACCCTGAACCCCAAAAAACACATTCCTGAGGAGAACAACTCCCAGACATGATCGCGTCGTAAAAGTGGGTCGGGTCTGTCCCCCTACAGGGAGGCTTTGGACGAAAAATCAAACATAGCCACAGGATATTCCAAACATGTTTTAAAATACGCAGAAAATCGTCCCCAGACACTTTTTGACTGTTCTTGAATATTCACCCTGTAGAGGGACAGGCCCGACTCAATCGTTCATCATATATATATATAAAATCGGCCTCGGGCCGCCCTCGCTGGGCCTCGGGACCGTCAACAAAACGGCTCATAGGACGAACAACCGGTCCCTAGGAGAGGGTCGGCACTTCCGGGGACCCCGCATTGACAAAATCCGCACCTCGCACGTCTGGATTATCGTGCTGGGAGGAAGGCCCCACCTATCTCGTGTTCGTCACCTTGGGCCCCGAGTTGGTCATGTCTGGGTTGTCGTGCTGGGAGGGTGAAAGGAATGAGCAACAGCATCCGGATGCACTGAACGATGCCTTCGGCCGCCTACGGGGAGGGATATCCTCATGTGTCCCAACCCCATCCTCCCAACCCGATGGTTGTCTTCCTGAGTGTTCATCTCTTGTTGACTCACCTTTTACTTCCACCGCCTCCCGCCGCCCTTCCGCCGCCCTTTACGGCGGCTTCCGCCGGCGGAGGCGGCCTCGCTTTGCTTCCGCCGACCTTCCGCCGCGGAAGGGGTGCCAGCTCCTGCGATCCTCGAAGGCCAGACCCCCGACGTCATGATTTTTTCATTACGTCGACCCCGGGAGGTCCCGACCCATTCCCTTGGACCGGCTTTTCATCCCGAGTCGTTTCTTGAGGTCCCGAGGCCCGGCGAGGGCACCCGAGGCCGAAAATCGTAAGACACCAGAACTCCCCCGCCATGACTTCTTCACTGCCCGAGGGGGTCCCGGAGGCAAGGCCACTTCTGGAACGCCTCCTCTGGTCGGGAGCGGCCAAGAGGGGGGTGTCCAAGAGACGGGGGTGCAAATCATGACCGGCGGCACGTGCGCGGCCCAGCGGGGGTCCAGGGACGTCATGGAATAAGAAGAGGCGCCATGAAATCTGGGGAAATATCATGGCCCACGCCATGATATCCACCCCCCCCCTAGTCCCCCTCTTTGCCGCCCCCGATCTGGGAAGGGCCACGCTGCGAAGCAGCCGTGCCGTCGGATGCCCCGGAACGAATGCGGGCGCTTCTGGGCACGGTGAGCTTCGGCCACCGATGCGCTTTTCCCGACCTCCGTGTCTTCTTGCTCCAGCAGCTTCGGGAAGAGAGCGCAGTACGGTGGGGGCTTTCGATAAGGATACCTTCGACAAGGAAGCCAGGGTCTGGAAGCCAGCGGAACTGCAACCGTGGCTTGGCCATGGAAGTCACCGCCGCCCTCATCAGATAAGGAATCCTCCAGGTTCTGAAGCCCCCCAGGCACATTCCTTAACGAACGCCCCCACCGTATTCGGCCTGACCTAAGGAAAGATACATAAGGAAGGAAGACCCTGTTTTTCAAAGCAAACCAAAGGAACGACCAAGCCCCTTTTGAAAAGTTTAAGTGTTCCTTAGTTAAGCTGGACCTTGTAGAAGAAGAACAAACCACATGAACATAAACTTTCGGCGCTCTGCGCGGATTTCTTGGATTTGCGCTGGACCCCCCTCCCTGGCGCGCGGAGCGCGCCAGGGGCGGCGCTGGAGGCGCCGCCGGGGGGCCCAGACGCGATCCAAGAAATCCGCGCTGAGCGCCAAAAATTTACGGTAATGTGGCTGTCTCTTCTTCTTCTTATTATTATTCTTCTTCTTCGAGAGAGGACAGCTGCGGGGAACGAGGCGCAACGGACGTCTGCAATGCCGGGTGCAAAAACCAGCAGTGGCCCCAGACCCGGGAGGCGGGCGGAGGGGGGGGCAGAGGTGGAAGGCGACGACGAGGAGGGAGGGAGGGCACCGTGGTTGCCAAGAGCGGCATACCCGCAGATCGGCTGCTTACGTCTGTGGCTCATGCCAGGAATATGTATATATATATATACATAAAAATGTAAATGTATATGTATATGTAAATGTAAATATACATATGTATACATATATATATATATAAGTATGTATATACATATATATATATATGTATGTATACATATGTGTATACATACATATATTTACATATATATATATATATATATATGTATAGAACTGTCCCGCATAAGTCCTCGGTGGCAACTCATGGGAGCCTCCCCTACCCATCTTGTCGGCTCTTGCGAATCGACGCTGATCGACGCTAGTCGACGCTAATCGACGCTGAATCGGCACTAATTCGACGCTAATCGACGCTAGTGGAGGCTACATCGGCGCTATCTCATCGACTCCTTGACGCAAATCGACGCTAAAGACGGGATTAAGGAGGTATACCAGGCTCCCATGACCTGCTGCCGAATAGATCTATGGAGCCGCCGGGAAACCGGAGCGCCTCGTGGGTCCAGAATGGTCCCTGCACCACCGTGTTGCCCGTTCCTCCGCTCGGGGCCGGGGCCGCGCCGAATTTTTGTTTAACACCTCGCGCGCGAGGCACAGGGCGAGACCCGCCTGGAAGACCCACAAGATCCGCGAGGCCCCCGCACAGGCTACCCGATGGGATCCAGGTGGTTGTTTTTCGAGGGCGGCGATCCTGGGCAAGGCAGGGCCAGGCAAGGCGCCGATGTTCGCCCCGGGCGGGGGCGGGGCCTGTAAGAGCTCGGCGGGGGCGCGGAGAACTCCTGTGGAGGGAGACAGACTGGCCACGCGCAGAAGGGGGTAGGGGGAGGGGGGAAGGTTTCTTAGAAGCACCCCTGCTTCTTAGAAGGCGCGGGCCTTCTTTGTAGATGTAAGGCCGGCGCCTTCTAAGCAGCAGCCTCCTTCTAAGAAGTCTTCCCCCCTCCCCCTACCCCCTTGTGCGCGCCGCCAAACAGAAGGGGCGGGCCTTCTCAGAAGGCTCAGATGGCCTCGGGCCTTCTCGGAGGAGTGGCCAAGTATGCCCCGAAGGCGCAGCACACCGCTCAGAAGGCCTCGAGGGCCTCTCTGAGGGGCCCCGCCGACCTCTAGGAAGACCTCCTCCATCTCGCCTCCGCCCCCCCGCTCGCCGCCGACTGTGGTTTTTGGGTCATACCTCAGCTCTCCGGCGGCCGTTCGGGACGATCCATGGACCCCTGGGACGCCCTCGGCGAGGCGCAGCCGCTGGAACGCATCCCGAAGCTGGAAGACCACCGAGAACCGACGAGCACGTCCGAAAAACCTCGAACCTCGGACCCGAAACTTCTCCCCCTCGCTCGCCGCCCAGCAATGGTGAGCGTTTTTTTACTATTAGTATTACTATTATTACTATTTTTATTATTTGTATTAATATTATTAGTATTATTATTATTAGCCGTATTAGTACTATTATTACTATTATTATTATTATTCGAATAAAAAACTCGACGTGTCGACAATGGGCGGCAAGGGAGGGGGGGGAGGGGGGGGTCTGGCTCCAGGCCTCTGCTTCGTGCGACTGTTTGCAAGAACGCGGCCTCTGGGGGAGGCCCCACCCTCTTGAAACAGGCGCCCAAAACAGCCAAGATCTACTCCATGGTGGCGGGCGGAGGGGTGGGTGCGAGGGCCCGCGCCGATCGGCAGAACAATGAAGAAGAAAACGATAACATGGGATCCGGTTGGGCCCATCGTTGATTTTTTGTGTCTAGCCAAAGAGCAGAAACGTTCGGCCGGGGTGTGTGGAGCCCGCGCCGCCCGCGACAGCACCAGGGCAGGAGCGGGCCGCCCTCCTCCTTCCCCTCCTCCTCCTCCTCCTCCTTCTCCTCCTCGCCCTCCCCGATCCTCCTCGTCCTCCCCTCCTCGCCCCCCCCTCCTCGATCCTATCCTCGATCTCCCTCCTCGCTCCTCCACGCCTCTCGATCCTCCGCGGGTGTCGCCGTCGAGGATCTCCCCGTCCGTCGCTCCTCCTCCTCCTCCTCCTCCTCCTCCTCCTCCTCCTCCTCCTCCTCCCCCTCCTCCTCCTCCTCCTCCTCCCCCTCCTCCTCCTCCTCCTTGCTGCTCCTCCTCCTCCTGCTGCTGCAGCTGCTTCTTCTCCTCCTGCTCCATTCTCAGTATTCGAGGCCGACTTGCAGACGACATGCAGCAGGTTTGGGAGGTGCGCGGACGGAGCATGCCGCAGTTCGACATGTTCTGCGGGTGACGCAGTGCCACCTGCATGCCCCGTAGGATCGCTGTCTTAACGGTCTGCGTATGGTTGCGATTGTTTCCGGTATCGTGTTTTGCTGCCCGCCTTTGTGCTCCCTTCGTTGAGCGCCAGGATGGAATACTACAATTTCCAAGGAGCGATCCCCCCTGGAAGCACTCATCCTCTGAAAATCACACGCCCCCCGACCCCCTCGAACCCACAAAATCCCACCAGCCCTTTAGGGCGTGAGGGGTTTGGGGAGTTTCCTCTTCCGTCTTCCCTCTTCCCCTTCGGGGAGGGGTTTACCCCTCCCCCTGTCTCCTCCCCCTGGGTCTGGAAGGAGGAGGGGGGGGGGGCACGAGGTGTCGGAGGGTCGATGTTGGCCTCGGCGAGGAAGCCACCATCACTGATGTTACTAAAGTGTTGGCCACGTGTTGGCCTCCTGAGGAGGGAACCTAGTTTAGTACGGCCGGTCATTCCACCGATCTCCTCCAAGATGGCCGCAAGATGACCCCCGAGGCTCCCTAGAGTGCCCCAAGACGGCCTCAAGCGGTGCCCAGGGGGCCCGACGAGTAAGTCGGGCGTGTCCCCCTACAGGGGGGATCTTCGACGACAAATAAGACATACTCCAAACATACTCCAAAATGGCCACAACAATTTCAAAAAATAGGCCCCAGACTGTTTATTTTTTACTATTTTTGAGCATTCCCCCCGAAGAGTGACAGGCCCGACTTGACCCTGCGAGGCCGACCTCCGGAGGGCCCACAGTGGGCCCCCGAGGGGCCTCGAGAGGGAACCTCCAGGACGAAGGAACGGGTGGAGAATGGGACTGCGGACAAGGAGGGCGCGTGGGAAACCCGCGCTGGGCTCAGGCAGAGCACTCAGCTAGAACGGGCCTCAAACTCAACCTCCCCCATGCTGCGCAGTTGAGCTGACGCGGTGTTGACATTTGCCGCAGGCAGCTGGAATACTTCTAATTACGACTCTGGTTAGTCACTGCAGGTGCGCTCCCAAACAATAGTCTATGTGGTGACACGTTAAATGGTGCATACCTCGCGCGCTGCAAGCACAGTAATGTAACGTATGTGTGGTGCAAGCTGGGCGGTGAAAGCACTGTGATCGAAGCAATGCGGTGCCAGCTACCTGTGGTGCAGACCCTGTGGTTCGAGCGATGTGGTGCACGATGCGTGGCACGGCCCTGCCGTGCAAGCTGTGCGGGTTTAAACTCGACGCTCGACGCTCGCTTGGCCGCGCTCGCTGCTGCCGCCAGCGCCAGCACCCCCGCGCCCGCACTCCCCGCGCCTCACCCGCCCGCGGTATCCCCTCTCCGCTCCCTCCCCCCCGCCGCCTCCTGCCTCCCTGCCACTGGGCTCCGCTGGATGGTAAAAAAAAAAAGTGCGGGTTTAAACTCTGAGCTGCAGGCAGCCTGGTGCGGGAAGCAGCGCAAGGCCCCTACGAGGCGCCCCCGGCCTCCCGCGGCGCGAGACCTCGGCAAGCTCCCCCGGCGAACGGCGCGGCCGCGAGGCGCCCACGGCCGCCCGCCGGGCGACACCTCGGCACCGCTGGCCGCTGGCCAGCACGGGGCGGGGCCACGACGTGCCCACGGCAGGCCCACCAACGAAAAGCACACCTCGGCGACGCCGCCCGGCGCACGGGGCGCTCACGGGGCGCCCACACGGGCGCTCGCCGAGCGGAGCTCCGCCTGGCCCCTGGCCGGTCCCTGCTCGGTGGCGACTCATGGGAGCCTCCCGTACCATCTTGTCGGCGCTTGCGAATCGACGTTCGTCGACGCTAAATCGACACTATCATCCACGCTAAATCGACGCTAGATCGACACTACATCGGCGCGACCTCGTGGCCCCCCCAAGCGCTCATCGACGCCAGTCGACGCCGAAGACGGAGTTCAGAAGGCATGCCAGGCTCCCAGGATTGCTGCCGCATCCCTGGAACTCCTCCAGGAGATCCTGAATCGGGCCCTCCAACTGACCCCGACGGCGGCGGCGGCGGCGGCAGTGGCGCCCGCCAGCCGAGGCGAGCACCCCGCGACCAGCGCGGCGCGCACGATGCGCCAGTCGCCGCCGTTGGCCTCCGCCTCCCCTCGGCCGCCCGAGGCCGCGCCGTCGTCGTGGACGACGCCGTCGTCATCGTCGTCGTCGTCGTCGTCGTCGTCGTTGTCTGCGACGGTTCTCGGAGCTTCCCAGACGCCCACGTTGGCCTCCGCACCCTCGCCGCCGAGGGCCACGGCGTCGTCGTCGCCGCGGTCGTCGAGGACCGAGGCTCGGAGGCTCGGCAGCGTCATCGCCCAGTGCCTCGAGGGACAGAGGTTCCAGGTTCGATGGCGTTTAGGGGAGGAGGAGGGGGAGGAGGAGGAGGAGGAGGAGGAGGAGGAGGAGGAGGAGGAGGAGGAGGAGGAGGGACGAGGAGGAGGAGGAGGAGGTGTTTTCTCCCGTCGTGACTGTTTTTTCTGTGCCTGCGGCAGGCTTCCCGTGGCCACGGCTGATGCCGCCTTGCACTTTCCTGGTCAAAGCGGCTTCCCTTCAGATGACCAGGGGTGCGAGATCTGTGGTGGTAGTAGTCATCGTCTTCAACGGTGGTGGTGGCGGTTGTCGTCATCGTCGCTGTCAAAATCGCCCATGACGCCGTCGATGTTCGAAAAGCTTTTGGCAAAATCGACATTCTGTGGTCTCGTCTTGGGGCCCTGGACCGTCAGATGTCGACATAGGATCAAAAAAAACACCGCCACGATGGATCCCAAGAAATGCCCAGGGACAGAGTCTCAGCGGAATTCGAAGGGACCAGTGTTCGGTTCCAGAAGCCTGGACTCCAAAAGTGTTGCAATGTCTGGGAAGGCCACGTGTTGCTTCCGCTGGATTCTGGCGGCCTTGCGGAGGCGGCCTAGCAGTTCATCCGCGGCTGTCCGCCGAGGACGAGTTGCCGACTCCTTCGGTCCTTTTCAAGGCAAGGCCCCATAGACAGGATGCTTCTCTCAGGGGAGCTGGCAAGAAGAATTCTGATGCGTCCGCCAGGCTGGTGCACGACAGCGCGGGAGTTGCAAAGGGGTCGGCTCGAGACGGCCCAGAACATGCAGGCCGATGCGAGGGTCCAGGATAAAAATGATGAGGATGTTGCTGCTGATGATGATGGCGATGGCGATGACGATGATGATGACGATGAGGATGATGATGATGATGATGATGATGATGATGATGATGATGATGATGATGATGATGATGATGATGATGATGATGATGATGATGATGATGATGATGATGATGATGATGGGGTTGATGATGTTGAGGAGGAGGGGGGTGATGGCTATGATGATGCTGATGGCGATGACGGTGGTGTTGGCGATACTGATGAGTGTGGTGATGGTGATGCGGACGGGGGCGATAATTCGACTGGTGCTGATGAGGATGATGATGATGGTGATGATGATGATGATGATGATGGTGTTGACGTTGCTGCTGATGATGATCATGCTGATGCTCACAATGCGGATGCCATCCGACCGAACGATCCACCGACCGAGGAGGAGAAGGAGGTGGAGGAGGAGGAGGAGGGCGGCAATCGAGGGTTTCTTGCGCCAGCGAACAGGACGTCTCAGGAGGAGGATGCGGAGGAGAAGGAGGAGGAGGCTGCGGAGGAGGAGGAGGAGGATCAGCAGCAGGAGGAGGCTGGCAATCAAGGATTCCTTACGCCACCCGTTATCAGAATTCAGAACGAGGAGGAGTATGAGCAGGAGCAAGAGGAGAAGGAGGAGGAGGAGGAGGAGGGGGAGGAGGAGCAGGAGCAGGAGCAGGAGGAGGAGGAGAAGGAGCAGGAGCAGGAGGAAGATGAGGAGACAGGGCAGTACAGGACATCCGCATAAAGGAGGTTCAGCGTCAGAACACCTACGCTGGTGCCTTGCGCGCTTCTGACAAAATCCCTTGCGATTGGTTGTGCAACGGCCCTGCCTTCTCACTAGGGCCGACAGGGGGAATACCACGTTGCTCAAGGAGTGAGCTCCGAGGTGGCCCCGTAAGAGAGGCTTGCTACCTTACGGTTCCGAGTCCCTGCGGGTAAGTGCGGGGGGAGCAGCTGCTGGCCCTTCCGCGTGCCCTGGGGGAGGGGACGCGCGGGCTTAGCAGTGCGCCCAAGCAAGGGGAGGAGACGACGACACGACACCTCCAAAAGGAGGAGAAGGGGGAGGGTCGGGAGGCCAGTGTTCCCGAACTGTTGCTGGGGGGGCGGTTACCCTACTTGTTTCCACTATATTGTCTCCTCTCCCGCCCAGCTCCCATCTCTGTCACCTCGATATGGCCGACAGTTGCCCCATGCATTGTCGCATCTGTACCCTGCCAAAGAGGATGATGAGGAGGAGGAGGAGGAGGAGGAGGAAGAGGAGGAGGAGGAGGAGGAGGAGGACAATGAGGAGGAGGAGGAGGAGGAGGAGGGGGGAGGAGGAGGGGAGGATGAGGAGGAGGAGGAGGAGGAGGAGGAGGAGGAGGAGGAGGAGGAAGAGGAGGAGGAGGAGCAGAGGAGGAAGGAGGAGGAGGAGAGGAGGAGGAGGGAGGAGGAGGAGGAGGAGGAGGAGGGAGGAGGAGGAGGAGGAGGAGGAGAGGGGAGGAGGAGGGAGGAGGAGGAGGAGGAGGGAGCAGGAGGAGGAGGGGGAGGAGGAGGAGGAGGAGGAGGAGGAGGAGGAGGAGGAGGAGGAGGAGGAGGAGGAGGAGGAAGAGGAGGAGGAGGAGGAGGAGGAAGAGGAGGAGGAGGAAGAGGAGGAGGAGGAGGTGGAGGAGGAGGAGGAGGAGCAGCAGCAGCAGATGGGCCTTGCCGAAACGGCCCGAGTGGGCGACGCAAGCCAAGGGGCCGCCTCGGAGCACGAGGGCACCTCGGCCCTGCGCGGTGGCACCTCGCAGGCCGCGCGGCGGGGCGCGCCGCGCGGGCCGCGAGAGGGGGCTGCCGAGCGGCCTCGCGCGGGCAGCTCGAGCGCGAACGCGCGCGCGGCGGGCCCTGCCGCTGCCTGGCGCAGGATCCACGACGACGACGACACTGACGCCGACAACGCCGACGACGACGACGCACACGCCCACGACCACGACGCCGACGACGCCGACGACCACGACGACGACGCCGCCGACGACGACGCCGACGACGCCGCCGACGGCGACGCTCCTGGGGAGTGCCGCCGCAGCCTCCGGGGCGACGGGATCCAACCGCACCGCTGATGCATCCGCGACGCCAGGATTGCGCAACGTCTAATGGCTGAGGGAGGGAGGACATCCCGCACGCCTTCCTGGGGCGCGGACTTCCCGCACGGGCGCTCCTCCTCACGCGCTTCCCGCACGCCCTTGCCTTCGTCATGGGCGCGGGCTTCCCGAACGCCACTCTTCTTCCTCCTGCTCCTCCTCCTGTTCCTCCTCCTCCTCCTCCTCCTCCTCCTCCTCCTCCTCTCCTACTCCTCCTCCTCCTCCTAAGCGGGGGGGGGCGAGAAATAGGGGGGGAGGGAGAACGGTGCCCCTCTCGGGCCCCAAGGGCCCCCTTTCTGGGCCCTGGAGGGCCCCTTTATGGGGGCCCTCAGGGGCCCCCTTCGGGGCCCCTTTTCTGCAGCCCTCGCTGCCCCCACAGTGCATCGCTCCCCCCCCCCCTCGTGACGCGCCCCCCAACAGGATGGAGAATGCCAGGTCCCGCCTCGCACCGCGCCGCCGATGCCTCGGCGATGCGGCGCAGGGCTCCCCGACTCCGCGTGCGGGGGGCCCCTTTCTGGGCGCCCTGGACGAGGCCCGCGCCGCCGCCTGGGCTCGACGCTGGAGGCATGAAGACAACGCCTCCCCGAGGCGGGAAGTGTTTGGCAAATGTCGGCCTCGGGGGGCCCTCGAAAGGCCTCGGGACCGCGGAACAACGATTCAGGATGAAAAGCCTGTCCCGGGGAAAGGGTCGGGACTTCCAAGGACCCCGCAAAAACATCGGACCCGCGTCGGGGATATATGATGGGGCACGGAGTCCATCCTCTCGAAAGGCATGCGTGCGAGTGGCACACAGGGGGTGCATCCACGGCATGATCCTGGACATGCGACACCGTATGTTGTTGTGCACAACGTGGCTCCCCCAGGGTCTGGACGCATTCCCCAGGACGGGTTCTCCAGTACATAGTGGTTGTTTGACGACTCAGGGGCCCTGTCAGGGCCCGCAGAGCCCAAACCATTAGAAAACTCGACCGTCGTGAATATTCTCGTGCGGCGAGGATGGCAGGGATTGGCGGCGAGAAGTACCCTGCGAGAGTGCGCTCTGGGACGAGTCTGTAGAACAATGTTTTTCGGGGTCGTCGTCGGTTCCGCCGTAGTCGTCGTCGTCGTCGTCGTCTTCTTCGTAGTGATTGTCCTCGTCCTCGTCTTCGCCCTCGTCCTCGTCCTGCTTATCATCCTCATCCTCATCGTCGACCTCATTAACCTAATCATCATCATCAGCATCACCATCAGCATCACCATGATCATCATCGTCGTCGTTACCATCATCATCATCATCAGCAGCAGCAGCATCATCATCAGCATCATCATCATCGTCCTCATAACCATCATCATCACCAGCATCATCATGGTCATCACAATCACAACCATCATCCTCCTTATCCTCCTCCTCATCTCATACTCATCCCCATCCTCATCCTCATCCTCATCCTCATCCTCATCCGCATCCTCATCATCCACCTCCTCCTGCGCCTCATCCTCGTGATCATCATTATTCGCCTCATCCTCAGCATGACCAAAAGCATCATCAGCATCAGCACCATCGTCGGCAGCAACATCATCACATCAACATCTTCATCATCATCATCATCAGCATCAGCATCATCATCATCATCGTCATCATCATCATTAATTTCATCGTCTACGTATTCACCAACCAACATCATTATCGGCATTGACATATCATCCTCATCGTCATCAAAATCGTCGACGTCGTCGTGCTGTGCCTGGTTTCCTCCTCGCCCTCATCCTCATCCTCACAATCATAATCACCATCAGCATCATCATCATCATGACCGTCATCATCATCAGCAGCAGCATCATCAGCATCAGCATCAGCATCGTGATTGTCATGATCATCATCATCATCATCATCATCATCATCATCATCATTATCATCATCAGAACCACCCTTATCACCACCAGCAGCAGTAGCACAATCCTCATTACCGTCATCATCATCAGCATCATCATCATCATCATCATCATTTTCAGCATCAATATCGTTGTTCTTATCACCATCATCATCACCATCATCGTCATCATCAGCATCATCGTCATCAGCATCAGCATCATTCTCGTCCTCGAGACCATGATCAACATCAACATCATCATCATCAGCAGCAGCAGCAGCATCTTCAGCATCATCATCATCAGCATCATCATCATCACCATCATCATCTTCATCATCTTCATCATCATCTTCGCACTCGTCATCGGCATCGGCGTCGGCATCGTCATCACCTATCGTCATCGTCCTCGTCGTCGTCGCCGTGCTGCGCCCGGCTCCTTGCCCCCGAAGCCCAAGGAGCGGAGGCCGCCCAAGAGCTGGCTGCGCACGGACTCCACTGGGGGCGGCGCGGAGGGATAATAAAGGGGTAGAAGCGCACAAGGCAAACGTGTTGGTTTCTGTTTGCGGCGCGAAGGGGACTTTTTTGAACCAGGATGCCCATCTGCATGCCAGCCGTTCGTGTTTAAGACGCGTCTCCAGGCACAGTCATGCGGTACAGGTTTAAGTGCTTCACCTGGCTACAATACAAGGTTGGTAGGTCCTCTGGTCTGTACTCGCCGGACTACAAGTGGAGAGCCGCGACGGCGCGAAGGGGAGAGTTAGCGGCGCCCACAAGTGGGTGTCGCGAGGGGGGCAGCCGTCAGAGAAGCTGGTGGACGTCTTGGGAGGGAGAGGCCTCCTCAGAAAAACGAGCCAGGGGCTTCCAGGAAGGGTGTCTGGAAGCTGGGAGAAGCCTCTGATGCGCCTCTCCTGCCTTGTTGGAAGGCCGCCCCCCCTCGGGCCACCCCCTGGCGGGAGCTGCCGAGAGAGAGAGGGAGCGAGACAGAGAGAGAGAGAGAGAGAGAGAGAAAAATACTCGCCGCTAGACGACATTCACCTCAAGAGCTGCTCACACCCTGCCAGCGGCCCAGGGGGAGTAGAGGATTCTGTGTATCACTGTCCCGCCATCGTGGGCGCGCGATGTCCGTGTCCACCGCTGCTGGAGCGGTCGTCGAGGTCCTGGGGGGACACCTCGGAAGCGGTGGATATGGACGGATTCTGACGGTGGAAGGAAAAAAGGGGAGAGAAAGAGAGAGAGAGGCATATTATGGCAGAGGGGGAGCAGAGAGAAAGAGAGAGAGAGAGAGAACGAACAAAAGAAAACGAGAGAAAGAGAGAGAGAGAGAGAGAGAGCGAGCGCGAAGGCAGAGCATTCTCATATTGAACGCGTCACAGGCCAGCCTCTCAGAGGCGAGCTCCGCTGCCCGACGTGGCCCGGGAGACAAGGCGAGCCCAGGGCAAGCAGACGGAGTGCTTGGAAGCGCTAGGCCTGCGAGGGTAAACGAGCGGCACGCGTGCCATGGCTCTTGCACAAGATGGAGGAGGAGGAGGAGGAGGAGGAGGAGGAGGAGGGGGCGGAGGAGGGGGAGGAGGAGGTGGAGGAGGATGGGGGGGGAAAGAGGGGGCGAGACATCAGAGAAGGAGGGAACAAACCGGGCCGTCCTCCACAAGATGGCCAAGATGGCTTCAAAGACACCGACGGAGCCCACAGAGTCCCAAGAGGTCCCCGGGAGCCCCAAAAGGCATTGAAGAGGCTCCCTGGCGGCTTCCAAGGGTCAAAAGAGGGCTAGAAGAAATTATTGAGCAGACCCGGCTGCAAGGAGCTCGCGGCGCAAACTGCCACGTGTTGCGGCCTTGTGCTGGGGACGCTTGTCCAGGGCAGTCGTTTTGCGCTCAAACTCTGTCGGGTATAATCATGCTTGGCGGCCCGCGGACGTGCATCCGCCTTTCAAATACGGGCCTCTCCCATAGACCAGACTTCCGGCCCGAGCCATTTCGCTCATTTGCACCGGAGCGCCCAAAAGCGGCGCCCCCGACGACGACGACGACGACGACGACGACGACGACGACGACGACGACGACGACGACGACGACGGCGGCGGCGGCGACGACGACGGCGGCCATACGGAGACTCCAGAAGCCCTGATCCTTTCCCCAGGGCTAGCTAATCAATTTGGGCGCCCGAGTTATCCGGGGTAACTCGGGCCCGGGGCAACTCGGGTTTGGATTCCCGAAAAACGAACCCGAGTTAGCCCTGACCCGAATTATCCCTGATGATTTGGGGCTCTGGACGCCCGAGTTATCTGGGGTAACTCGGGCCCGGGGCAACTCGGGTTGGGATTCCCGAAGAACGAACCCGAGTTAGCCCTGACCCGAGTTACCCCTGATGATTCGGGTCTCTGATCAATGTTTAACAATCCGCAGGGCCTGGCGAGGGCCCACCAGAGGCCGAAAACTGCGACTCGACTCCGCCATGATGTTAGTCAATGTGTTGGGTGCCTGGGTCTTTCCCCTTGCGAGAGGAGTTGAGCAGGGACAGACCGACCCGGCATTCCGATAGGCCTACCACCACTTGTTCTTAGAACCCCCCCACCAAATTCGAGAGCAAAAACAAGGTTCTTAGAACATGAGCACGATGTGTGCAAACAAGACAGTCCCAGCAGGGAACGTTCTGAGAACAGTCCGTGCAGACCAGGAAAGGCTCCCAGAACATTCTTCGGCGGAGCCGTCGGCAAGCCAGGACGCCTCGCCACTGCTCGAAGCAGGGCGGGCGGGCGGCCGAGGAGCGGAGGCCCTCCCTTTCCTGGCGCGGCGAGCGCGCGGCAGCCCTACGAGCGCAGCCGGCGGCTGCCTGGGACGTTTGCCTCTCCGGGCGGGGCCGGGTGCCCGCCGTGGGCGCGCGGGACGGATGGCCGGCCACCGAGCAGCCACATGCCCAGACCCCCTCGGGCAATGAACAAAATCGACGGGAGGTTTTTCGCTACTTTCGGCCTCGGGGGGGCCCTCGCCGGGCCTCGGGACCGTCGAAACACGCCTCCGGAGGAAGAAAAACGGTCCATGGGGACTGGGTCGAGACCTCCAGGGCTCGCCGCAAGGAAAAAAGCAGGACGTCGGGGGTCTGGGGTCTGGGTGGGGGGCAACGAAACGGCGGGGGGACAGGCTCAGGGGGGGGGGGGGGCGAAGCGTGGAGCTGGGACCCGCGAGGCGTCGCCGCCGCCATGGGAGCCCGATGGCCCCCCCTCCCCGCCCAAGAGCGTGCGGCGCCGCTCTCGGGGGCCTGCCGCCGAGGTGTCCATGGGATGACGATCGAACAGCACGCACCCATACACCCATAGGGGGGAGGGAGGAGGCTGTGGGTGCGTGTTTTGTCCGATGGGGGTCCCCGCTCGAACAGGAGCTCCCCCCAGGGCCCGACAACTCGCACCCATACCCATAGCCAGTTCTCCTCCTTGCGACCCTCCTATGGGTATGGGTGTGAGTTGTTCGTTCGTCATAAGATGTATCTCGCCGTTTCTGGCTCGATGTTCCCCCCTCCCGAGCCCATCCCCGCCTGTCGTTGCCCCTGAAGCTACCCTGAGGTGCGACGTAGCCGGGAATGACAGCATCGTGGCAAAGCACGACCGGAGCCCGGAGCCCCACACCCCCGACTCCATCTTTCCGCGTCGTTCCTCGAGACGGATCGATCAGGGCCCCGGGGCCCGAAATTGGGCGAAAACGTCCAGTGTGAAAAAATGCACGAAAGCCCAAACATGCGACATGCGACGCCTTGATTTTTTCCATGCGGGGCCCCTAGAAGTCCCGTCCACGGGACCGGCTTTTCGTCTGAATCTTGTCACCGAGGCCCAGCGATGGCCTCCCAAGGCCGAAGATGGTGAAACACCTTCCGATCGGTGAGGGTCCCGGGGCCCGATAATCAGGCGAAAACGCCGAGTGTGAAAACACCTGCAACGCCAGGACCTCAAGGTAATGTCCACCCCGCAGCGGCACGAGCGCAGGCGGTGCGAGCGCCTGGATTGGGCGCGAATTCATGGGGGGGGCGATGAACGAGGTGGGAGAAAGGTTGCCTTTTCGGGCCCTGAAGGCCCTTTATGGGCTCTTGAAGGGCCCGGGCCCGGGCCCGAAAGGGCCCCGGGCCCTGAAGGGCCCCTTTTCGGCAGCCCTCGCTGCCTCCCCATTTGCAAGTGGAGTTGGACCGAAGCCAACATCATCCTTCAAGAACAGGAGGCCCTCCGCCGGCCAACACAAATAGACATTCCAAGGGCACAAGAACATCGTACAAACACGAACCCTGAGATCCGCCATTGCAGAAAAATGCAACATCGCAAAACAATCACGACCGGAGCCCCAGACCCAATCTTTCCGCGCCATTGTTCGAGCCGCATTGATCTGTGAGGGTCCCGGGGCTCCAAGATGCAGCAGAAACGCCCGTGATGTGACAACATGGAAACGCCAGGATCCCACAGCTCTGGAAACAACATGTGACAACATGGAAGAGCTCTGGGGTGAACCTCCCCGAACCGACCCTGATTGTTCGTGCCCCGGTCCGGCTGCATCGCCCCCCCCCATTGCGCGGCCTCCGACGCCTGGCGCACGGCTCGCTGCAGGGGTTTCTCGCGCCCCGCGCGCGGGGCGCCGCGCAGCTTAGCCGCGCCGGCGCGGCACGAAGCGGGGAGGTGCTCGAATTCGTGGAGGAGGAGAAGGAGGAGGAGGAGGAGGAAGAGGAGGAGAGGAGGAGGAGGAGGAGGAGGAGGAGGAGGAGGAGGAGGAGGAGGAGGAGGAGGAGGAGGAGGAGGAGGCGGAGGAGGAGGAGGAGGAGGAGGAGGATGAGGAGGAGAAGAGGAGGACGAGGAGGAGGAGGAGGAGGAGGAGGAGGAGGAGGAGGCTGCGCCCAGGCATACTGACATGCGGCGCGGGCCGTCCTGCCCTGCGGCCCCCCGAGCGAGGCACCTCCGACCTCCCTGTTTGGGGAGATACCTTGGATCTCCTCGCGGGAGTGAGTCACTGTCGGCTACACGCAGGAGTGACCCTAGGCAAGAGTGACCTTTAGTGCGCGGCCAAGGGGGGGCCCTTCGGGGGCACCACCAGGCGAGCAAGCCGCTGTTACCTTACCGCATTCAACGATCGGGGGACCCCATTGGGCCCGCACCAAAGGTCACTCCGGCGACAGGTCACTCTTATGTTTCGTAGACACTGGCGCTGGAGGCGCCACTGGGGGGCCCGGCGCGGATCCAAGAAATCCGCGCGGAACTCCAAAAGTTCATGTTTGTGGCGTTGTTTCTTCGTAGACTTTCCCCCCGTAACGTTTCCACTGCCCTTCCGCGTTCTGGCCTGCAAAGCCATGACTCACGCCTCCTGCGGGCGTGCGGAGCGCTTGCGGCACCCCCAGATGATGCCCTCGACAAGGCGCAGCTGCTGGAACCTATCTCGGGCCTCGGGAACCTTGAAACACCCTCGGCAAAAACCTCAACGTTTGAACCCGTCCCTCGTCTACGCCGAGGCGGGGGTGTCGCTCCTGCCTACTGCGATCAAGGAAGGGGCCCGGAAGCACGGAGGAAGGATGATGAGGAGAAGGACACGGCGGAGGAGGAGGAGGAGGAGGAGGAGAAGGAAACGGAGGAGGAGCAGCAGGATGAGTAGCGAGCGGAGGAGGCTGAGGAGTGGGAGGAAAAAGAAGAAAAGGAGGGGGACGAGGAGGAGGAGGAGGAGGAGGAGGAGGAGGAGGAGGAGGAGAAGGAGGAGGAGGAGGAGGAAGAGGAAAAGAGGAGGGGGGAGGAGAGAAGGAGGAGGAGGGGAGGAGGAGGAGGAAAGGAGGAGGGGGAGGGGGAAGAGGAGGAGGAGGAGGAGGAGGAGGAGAAGGAAACGGAGGAGGAGGAGGAGGAAGAGGAGGAGGGGGAGGAGGAGGAGGAGGAGGCTGGATCTCACAACAATGGGGAGTCCTGGCCCCGCGGCGGCGGGCGTCTCCCGCCGAGCTCGGGTGCGGGGTCGGCTCCTGACCCCGCCTCCGCCTCGCGGAACGAAGCCTCACCGCGCAGGCGAGCCACCAGGATCGTCAAGGATCGAGGACCAAAGTTCGAGGACCGAGGGTCGATGCTCGAGAGCGAGGATCGAAAGGTACCGCGTTGCTGAACAGATATTCGCCCAGGGCCGCCCCCGCCCCCGCCCCAAGCTCCCAGATCCCTGGCGCGCTCCGCGTGCCAGGGATCCGGGATCAGCGCAGAAAGAGGAAGTCCTCGTATAACTCCAAATATATGTGTGATAAAGCAGTGTTGCAAATACCCGAATCACATCCCCTGGCAACTCTCGCTTTTGCAAGATGGTGATGCTGATGGTGATGATGATGATGCTGCTGCTGCTGATGATGATGCTGATGATGATGACGGTGGCGATACTGATGCTGATGATGCTGCTGCTGCTGATGATGATGATGATGAGGATGATGATGATGGTGGTGATGCTGATGCTGATGCTGCTGATGATGATGATGATGCTGATGACTATGCTGATGCGGTTGGTGATGTTAATGATGCTGATGATGACGATGATGATGATGATGACGATGATGATGATGATGATGATGATGATGATGAAGATGGTGATGATGATGCTGCTGGCGGTGGTGATGGTGATGATGATGAATAAGAAGATGGTGATGGTGAGGATGATGATGAGGATTATGATGATGATGATGATGATGATGATGATGGTGATGGTGATGGTGATGGTGATGGTGGTGGTGGTGATGATGATGATGACGGTGATAATGATGATGATGACGACGACGATGATGATGATGCTGCTGCTGATGATGATGACGATGATGGAACGCTCCCCGAAGATGTTCCGTGGATCTAAACTGAACACACATCGCCAGAGACTAAGATGCCACCCTTCACGACCATCAGACTTCAGGTGAAGCGTAATGGTCAGATAATACAGACGATCAAAACTGATAGGCTCCGTGTGAGAGACGCTATCTTCGTCATCGTCGTCCTCGTCGTCAGTCTCAAGGAAATTGAGGAACAAGGAAAATAAACGTCGTTATAAAGTCGATTCCGTTCCCTTTATCCCTTCCTTGCCGTGGGGGGTGGGGGGGGTGGTGGGGCGGGCGGGAGGGTGTAAGGGTGGGGGGGGGGGCGGGTCCCGGGTCAGAAGGTCCCGGCGGGTCTCGGGGGGGGTCGCCAGCCGGGTCCCGGCGTGTTCCATGACGGGTTTGCCATGCAGCAGAAGTCCCATGGAGGCACCGCCTTCAAGGTGGGCGGCACCGGCCGTAAGGCCTTCGCAACAATAGGCTCCAGATGATTCCCGCCTCAGCTCGGAGGCGTGCGACCTACAGAACGCGCGGGGCCTTCGGGGTGAGGCAGCCGCTCCGCGCCGTTCCGAGCGCCGTGCGTCAGGGCGCTGGCCCGCAGCGCCCGACCCGGCGGGGGCGAGAGATGTCCTTGGAAGAAGATTAGAGGCAGAAATAACATCGTAAGCATATGCTTTTGGAGCAGGGATCGACCTAGCCAATGTTTTTCGTTTGCGATTTGTTTTCGTGTTCCCTCGTTCTGTCTTCAATCCGCCTTTGCTGCAAAACAATAGCAAAACGAAATCAACCCACGAAATCGCGAAAACACAGTTTAGGTCGAGCCCTGTTTCGGAGGTTCGCGCGGATTTCTTGGGTCTCGCGAGCTCCGCGCGCCAGGAAGGGAGCTTCTAGCCCAGCCCCGGAGACGCCGCCAGGGGGCCCCAGCGCGGATCCACAAAATCCGCACGGACCGTCGAAAGTTTAGTGTATGCCGTTTCTCTTCTTCGAAAGATGCGCGAGCAAAGACATATCTGAATATGTACCCACTCCGCGGTGTTCCTCATATGCACGAGTGGCCGCGTGCAGTGCAGGCCAGCGGACGCTGGCCGCGTACGCGTACATACTTTGTCGGCCCATGAGAAGAACAACTGCATTATGGACTTCTTTGACCTGCGCCGAACTCCCTCCCTGGTGCGCGGATCGCGCCAGGAGCGGCGCCGGAGGCGCCGCCGGGGAGGGCGAGGCAGATATGAGAACTCTGCGTGGAGCGTCGAGAAGTTTTGCTTATGCCGCTCATCGTTTTCGAAGATGTCCCCCCCCAACGTTGCCCATAACCTTCCGCTCTTTGGCCCTCATACCATAACTCGGGCCTCTGGCGGCCCTTCGGAACGATACTGGCACCCCCGGGATGCCTTCGCGGAGCAGCTGATGGAAACCACCCTGGGCCGAGGACACTCAGGAAAGCTCTGGACCCATACATCCGCCGATACGATTTTTCCAATCCGCGGCCTAGAGGCCCCGACCCCTTCCCCCGGGTTGGGTTTTCGCCCCGGAGCCATATTTGATGGCCCCCAGGCCCAGTAATGGGCCCTGGAGGCCGAAATACAGGAACATTTTTGAAAACATCAGATCTACAATAAGAAGAAGAATGCGAAAACACGCCATACACATGAACTTTGGGCGCCCCGCGCAGATTTCTTGGATTTGCGCTGGCTCCTCCGTGGCGCGTGGAGCGCGCCAGGGGGGCCCTAGCGCGGATCCAAGAAATCCGCGCGGAGCGCCAAAAGTTTACGCTTTTGCCGTTGTTTCTTCTCCGAAGGAAAAGGATTGAACAAGTCGTATGCTCTCCTCCTCCTCCTCCTGCTCCTCCACCTCCTCCTCTCTCTTCCTCATCCTCCTCCTCCTCCCTCTTCCATCTTCCTCCTCCTCCTCCTCCTCCCTGCCTCCTCTTCCCCTCCTCCTCCTCCTCCTCCTCCTCTCTCCTCTTCCTCCTCCTCCCCTCCTCCTCCTCCTCCTCCTCTCTCCTCCTCCTCCTCCTCCTCCTCCTCCTCCCTCCTCCTCCTCCTCCTCCTCCTCCTCCTCCTCCTCCTCCCCTGGGCACCCGGCAGGGGGCGAGAGAGGTCCTCCTCCTGCATGTCGGCGCGGACGGGGCCCCCGCGCTGCGGCAGCGCCGCCCAGGCGGCAGCGGGCACCCCCTTGAGCGCGCCCGGGGGCGCGAGGGTCGGCACGGAGACGACCAGGGGCAAGCCCAGGTCCTCCCGGCGGCAACGCCAGGGGCCTATCCTCCTCCTCATCATCATCCTCCTCCTCCTCCTCCTCCTCCTCCTCCTCCTCCTTCCCTCCTCCTCTCCTCCTCTTCCTCCTCCTCCTCCTCCTCTTCCCTCCTCCTCCTCCCCTCCTCCTCCTGCCTCCTCCTCCTCCTCTCCTCCTCCTCTTCCTCCTCCTGCTCCTCCTCCTCTTCCTGCTCCTCCTCCTCCTCGCCCTCCTCCTCATCATTTCCCCTCCTCCTCCTCCTCCCCCTCCTCCTCCTGCTCCTCGTCCTCCTCCTCCTCATGCCCCCTCTCCCACTAATGGTAGTGGTGGTGGTGGAAAAGTGACCCAGGTCCTCTCGGCGGCTCTTTGCTACGACAACCCAGACATGATCGCGTCGTGGAGGAGTTAGGGGAACGAATAATTACATAAACATAATAACTCGGAGGTCCGCGCGGACTTCTTGGATCCGCGCTGGGACCCCCTGGCGGCGCCTCCGGCGCCGCCCCTGGCGCGTCCTTGCGTCAGGTCGAGGGATTCAGCGCGGATCCAAGAAATCCGCGCGGACCTCCGTTTTTATGTTTATATGGCAGTCTACGTCCCCCTATCTCTGCTACGAGCAGCCCAGCCATGACCGCGTCGTGAAAACGAAGTCGGGGCGGAACGTCTCTGTTGGCAGGCTGGCCGCAGCGACACCGCCGCGGGCCGCGCGTCCAGAAGGGGGGGTGGGCCCGGAGGTGCAGCCACCTGGCCGGTGCCGGGATCGCAGAGGCTCCCGCCGGGGGTCGTCGTCGTCGTCGTCGTCGTCGTCGCCGTCGCCGTCGCCGTCGCCGTCGCCGCCGTCGCTCGCTCGAGCGTTGAGATTCTTGCGGAGGGCTTTCCAAAGCTCCCGAGGCCCGGGAGGAGTGCCAGCAGCTGCGCCCGTCGAGAGCCTCTCGGGTTGACCCAAAACAGGGGGTCCGGCGACGAGGTGGCGGTGCAATCGATTGTGACAGCATTGTGGCGGGGATTTGCAAGGGGGTGACTACATTGCGACTACATTGTGGCGTGTATTGTGACTACACTGTGACTACATTGTGACTACATTGTGAAAGGGGGTGGTGCAATTTGGTGCAAGCGATTTGTGACTACCCTGGGGCGTGGAACACATCCCGGGGCGCAAATGTCTCGCCGGATTCTCGCGTGCAATGCATGACTTGCGATACGATGCAATGCGATTCCCCGGCGCCATCCATTTGCCCCGAATCTATTGCACCACCCCCCGATCAGCAGGACCCACTTCTGGGTGTGCTCGAGCACTGCCTGGGGGGTGCCGGTCTCGGTCCGAGCGGCCGCAGGGAGGTCGGAGTCGTGGCCTGCAGGGCGGGAAGGCGGGAGGCCGGTGGAGACGTCACGGGGGGAGCAGGGCCTCAGGCTGAGCACTTTCTCAGGGTGGTTACCAGCCTCGAGCTTATCCCTATCCCTAAGGTTGACACGCTCAAAGGCGATGACAATCTCAGGGATGCGCCCTCAAAAAACAAGGGAATCCCTAAGGTTGGCATCGTGATGAGGAGATGCCCAGCATAGGGATAGGGATATGTTCCAGGCTGGTAAGTGGGGGGCTCAGGGTGAAATCCATAGGGGCTTCTGCACCTCGAAAAACGGATATAAACCTCGGAAATCCATCGAAACAGCATGTCACCCCTTGCCCTCCACCCAGAGAAAATGCTCGGTCAGGGGGGGACGCGCCCAGACATGATCGCGTCGCAAACAGATCAGGGCGGAGGTTTTGTGGCCAATTTCGGCCTCAGGGGGCCCTCGCCGGGCCTTGGGACCGTCATGATCGCGTCGCACAGAATCGGTACGAGAAGCTTTTCGCCAATTTCGGCCTCGGAGAGCCCTCGCCGGGCCTCGGGACCTTCAAAAAACGACCCAGGAGGAAAAGCCGGGCCCGGGGAAAGGGTCGGGACTTCCAGGGGCATCGTATTGAAAAAATCAACGCGTGTCTGTGTTTTCTACGAACGAGCCCTCAGTGCAGAGATGCACCGGTAGGGAGAACGAGAAGAGGGGGGACGAAGTTCTTCGAGGTTCGAGGCTTGAGGTTTTCGGACGCTTTCGTGGGGGTGTCGGCTGCGTTCCACCCGCGGCATGCCTTCCAACGGCTGCGCCTCGCCGAGACCGCCCTGGGAGCTCCGTGATCGTCCCGAACGGCCGCCAAGTCCGAACTATGACCCGAAAACCACAAGGGGATTGGCTCCGGGGGGGGGGAACCGTCGAACTGGAATCGGCGACGCATCGCCGATGGATCGGAAACGGGCCCTCGAGAGCGAAACCCCACGGTCCTGGACGGGGTGGACTAGCAGGCCCCCAGCGGCAATCCATGGGCGGTTGGAAGTCGATGCGTCCCCCCCCTGAGCCATCTCCCCCCGACGCTGCCCCTGAAGTGCGCTCAGCGAGCGCGGGGAGCGCGGCAGAGCGCGTCGTCCAGGAACTGCCACGCGAGATCGTGAGGTTTCGCAGCTTGCTGGGCCCAAGACTGCATCGCTCCCCGAAAGGGTCTCACGGGGCGGCAATGGATGAGCTGCTGCGAGAGGAGGTTGGGAACAGGGGCAGGTGCCCAGGATCGATCTCTGGAGCAGGGGATGGCGGCCAGGCCCCGCATCGAGTCTTCAAGCAGCCCTGCTGGGCAGGCGCTGGTTGCCGCTGAAGCCGTGCGTTTCAGGAAGGCTGGGTTGCTGAAAAGGAAGAGAGTAACTCGCCATCGCTCGGACGTCCATTCCCCGTGCATTTTTCGGTTTAGTAAATGTTTGTTGTGTTGCTCGTTGGTCGAGGATGGTCCTCGATGGTTCTCGCCGAGATAAAATGCACACGTCCGAGCGATGCCAGGGTAAGGCGGGAGCGAGAGGGGAGGGGAGGCTCAAACCATGCATGTTCAACCTGGGATTCATTCCTACCCTGTGGACCCCATCCCCCATCCCCTACAGTCAACCCGCATCAACAGGACGCACGATAGGGATGCAAGGGCCTTGGAAAACCGTTTCGAGGCTTCTCGAGCCGGGCGCGGCCAACGAATGTGGCCAAGGATGGACCGAGGAGGCAAGGATACAAAGGTACCATTGGGAAAATTGTCCATCCTTACTATGCGGGTTGACTGGAGGGCCACCTTTTTGAGCCGCCGAGTCCTCGTGGTCCCGCTCCACCTCCTCTGGCGCGCAGCAGAAATCGGGCCCGCCCCTCTCGATCATCCTCAGCAGCACGCGCGCGCTGTCATCGAGGCTGACGCCTGCGCCGGCCATGTGGGTGATCCACTGCGGGATGTAAAAGAAGAAAAACAGCGCAAACTTTGACTTTTGGCGCTCCGCGCGGGTTTCTTGGATCTGCGCTGGACCCCCCTCTCGCCGCCAGGGGGCCCCAGCGCAGATCAAAGAGATCCGCGCGGAGCGCCGAAGTCCATGTTTATGCAGTTTTGTTCTTCTTCGAGGATGTCCCCCACGCCGAGCATCTGGCACAGCTCATTGGCGAAATGGCAGCAGTTGCGGCGGAGCGTGTCGTAGCCGCGGGCCGGCCACCGCGCGTGGAGATTGTCGAGCACGCCGCGCACCTGCGCAGCGTTCATGGCCGTGTGGCCCAGGTCCACCGACTCGCGGTAGTCGTAGTTGCAGGCCTCCCTCGGCGGGGCGCAGAAGATGCCGCTGCCGGTGACGGGGTCCCCGACGCTGCAGAAGGCCCACTCGAAGAGGTAGATCTCGACGCCGACGTGGAACATGCCCGTGCCAAGGGGCCGCAGCACGTCGTTCAGCCTCGTGGGGCCGACGTCGTACACGTGCAGCGACACGGGCGCGGAGCTGGTGGCCGCCGCGGCGCCGCGGGAGTCGCGCCTCTCCGAGACCGAGCACGATAGAAAGCTCCGCTTGCTGCCGCCGCACCCCGCCTGATTGCCCATGGCGCGCAGCCGCGGCCGGCCCCGCAGACTTCCGTGGCAGCCCCTGAGCCAACATGGCTGGGTGATGGAGAGGGCTCGTCCTTGTCCTCTCCCTGTCTTGCTCGTCCTCGACGCCCTCGTCAAGAGTTAGAGATTCAAGGCCAAAGAGTTTACCAAACCATTTTGGGTTCTTATTGGGCCTGCAGGGGCCTGTGGGAGCATCTCAAAGCCTCCGGGTGCCTGGGCAGCCGCAGAGAGGGCATGAGGAGGGTGGACTTCATTAGTCCCGCAAGCGTCACTCAGAAATCGACGGGCGTATCATGATATTCCTTCTGTGCCAAGATCGTTCCTCCCTGGTTCCAACAAGTTCGCTCTGACTGCTATTCGCAACCGCTGGAACTGTGGCACAGGAAGTGTGATGCTGGGGACCATGGGTGAAACCTGAGGGCGTGACCAACGGCGCCGAACTCATTATGCGGGCCTCGACCTCATGAGCTTCTGGCTGTAAAGGGTGGCCGCAGGGGGGGGCCCTACCCCCTGGACGCACCCCCTGGACCGCCAGCCCCTGCACGCAGAGTCGGCAGCAGCGTCCGCACGGCCCAGGCAAGCGGGCCTTCGGACATGCGATCGTAGGAGAGGCCCAGCTCTGCACAGAGCGAGCGCCGCTGCTTCCAGCCCGCTGCCAGGTAGCCGTCCACGACCGCGACCCAGAAGCAGTGGTCGGACCTCGGCTAGCGTTAGGTCGGGCACACACCCCGTCTACAGGCGAACTCTGGACGAAACATAAAAGATAGCCAAACAAATAGCCCACATGATCAAATATACTAAAAACAATCGTCCCCATACGATGTTTCCTACTATTTTTGAACGTTGCTCCTGTAGAAGGACAGGCCCGACTTAAGGCTAGCATTAGAAAGCCCAGGGTTCGCTAAGGACTGGCGTCCCCACAAAACGACGAACATCCGCCCCAAACCCTCCCGAAATCCTACGAGAACCCTCCCGGAACCCTTCCCTGAGGGTTTGCGGAGGGTTTCGGAAGGGTGTCGGCTATAGTGCGGGCGCGGCCGCAAGAAACCCTCGCAAGAAACCCAACCCTGAGAACCCGTGCGCGAGGTGCACCTGAGGGGAAACGTGGAGCACACTGAACGCAGCAGCTCCTTCAGCGGCCGCGGGAGGTCGCCGCGCCGCGCGCGGAGCGAAGAAACCCAGGGTACCCTGACGAAAAGCATATGGTTTCTTGATGCGCGCCCCCACTGTATTCTGAAACGAAACCAGTCCCTAGCGAACCCTGGACTTTTTAAGGCTAGCCGGAGCACACGGCGGCAAGTGGTGGCGGAGGGAACCGAGCGGCCGTGAACTCACAGGACAGGGCTGGGCCCCTCGCGTTGTGTTCTACAAGCAGCGCTCAAGCCAAGGAAACTTTTTGCCCTGCTGCTGAGTGGACGGCTTCCCCAGGGCCGTAGGCGACCCGAGAAAGGCAGGGCGAGGAGTTAGAGGGGGAGGAGGTGGAGGAGGAGGAGGAGGAGGAGGAGGAGAAGGAGGCAGAAGGCAAGATCCCGCGACATCTTGGTCATGTTCGGTGGCAACTCATGGGAGCCCCCCACATCATCTTGTCGGCTCTTGCGACCCGACGCTGATCGACGCTGATCGACGCTAAACCTGCGCTACCCTATCGACTCGCAGGCGCTCGTCGGCGCTAGAGACGGAGTTCAGAAGGTACACCAGGCTCCCATGATCGGGGGCGTCCAGGAGGGGGGCGTCCAAGAGGGGGGAGCGGAGCGGAGCTGAGTCCGCCGGCCGGCCGGCGGGCCCCTGAGGAGCAGCGCGGGTGGGCCGGAGCCCGCTTACTGAATGTGGTGGAGGAAGCCGTCTTCCCAACTGTCCCAAAGTATCTGATCACATGCATAGTCCAGCCAATGTTGAGTGATTCCCCCAATTCGACTTTGTCCAAATTGGGACAAAGGCAAACCATGGCCCAAGGCATGCGCGCGGACCTTCATGGGGGGATGCCAGGGAACGCAGGGATGCAACCAGAAGAGGGGCCACGACATCTGGAGAGACATCATGGCCCTGGACATGACATCCCCCCCCCTAGCCTTAGGTCGGTTCTGTCCCCCTACAGGCGGATTTTGGACGAAACAGAACATACTCAAAACACACTCCCAAATGGTACAAACAACAAACAAAATCGTCCCCAGACAATCTTTTACTATTCTGGTAGATTCCGCCTGTAGAGGGACAGGCCCGACCCAACCCTAGCCATCACCCCCCTCTTGGCCGCTCGCGACACGACATGCGAATTACCAAGGCCATGGCCCTCGTGCTCCCCCGGACCCGAGGACGTGCCATGGAGAGCGGAGCACGCCTGCCCCCGCCGGCTCTGGCCCGCAGCCGCCCTCCTCCGCCGGCCTCCCGCCACCCCCTCCGCCGATACGGCGTGGGCATGGACTGCCCGGACAAGATCGCGCCGTGACAAAAATCAGGACGGAAGGTTTTTGGCCAACTTCGGCCTCGGAGGGCCCTCGCCGGGCCTCGGGACAGCGAAAAAAGGACGCGGGATGGAAAACCAGTCCCGGGGAAAGGGTCGGGACCTCCAGGGCCCCCGTATCGAAACTATCAGGACGTCGCATTTCGTGGTGAGGAACCCTTGGAGAAGGAATCGGGGGTCTGCAAGCCAGTGGAACTCCAGTCGTGGATCGGCCATGGACGCCACCCCAGACCCCCGACGTCATGATTTTTCCATGACGTCGACCCCTGAGGTCTCGACCCATTCCCCTGGACCGGTTTTTCATCCTGAATTGTTGTTTGACGGTCCCGAGGGCCGGTAAGGGCCCCCAGGAGGCCGAAAATTGCGAAAAACCTCCCGTCATGATTTTTTCATTGCCCGAGGGGGTCTGGGACCGTCGCCCTCCTTGGCTAAGGAATCCTCCAGGATCCGGCGCCTCCTGGGGCTACTCCCTGGAGAGAACGCCCCCACCGCATGTATCCTCCGCCGGGGGCGGAGGCCCCGACGCTCGAAGTGCCCCTCGGAGGCGAAGGCCCCTCTCTGGAGTGAAGTCGGGCGTGTTCCCCTGCAGGGCGATTGTCGACTAAAAATAAGAGATGCCCCCAACAGATTCCCAAATGGTCAAACAATAATCCCCATAGTATTTTTGTTTGGCTACTTTTGCAGGTTCCTCCTGTGGAGGGACGGGCCCGACTGAACTCTGGAGCGCCGCGCTCTCCCGCATCCTCCGACCAGCGTTTTGTTTCTCAGCCCTGCGGCGGTAGGAAGCCCTGAGATCCTGGCGTCTCAATCTTTTGAGCCAGGCGTCTTCTCCCAAATGTCGAACCCCGGGGCCCTCACAAATCGATCCAGCTTGACAACATGGCGCAGAAAGATTGGGTCTAGGGCTCCGGTCGTGGTTTGTTACGATGCTTCCATTTTCTCGAATCGTCGGATCTCAGGGAAAGGGTGTGGCGCAGAGGGGTGTAATACCAATCGTGAAGATGGCGAGGTGGACTACGATAGAAAGCAAGGCCAAATGCGGCAGTGCCACCACACCACCCCTTTACACCACACACCCTTCCTACCTCCAGCGAACCGCGGCTCAGAGTTCCCGGCCCTTCACCGTGGGATGCGCATGCGCTCGCCCTGAAAGCCTGATAGTGAACGGGCCCCAGATGCCGAAACCGGAGAGGAGTGCTGGGATCGAGAGAACATCGGCTCGTGGGAAATGCTTGGGCTTGGGCGGCACAGATCTCGTAGCCCTCGCTGCCAGCCGTGCCTGCGTCTGGGCGACGCTCCATGGGGAGGCGATGAATGGAGAGGCGCGAGGGCTGCAGAACAGGTGCCCTCGAGGGCCCCTGAAGGGGCCCTGCGGGGCCCGAGAAGTGCGCCTTTCTCCCCCCCCCCCCCCCCCCCACACTCATCTATCGGGGAGACGTAAGACCTGGGTACGGGGGACTCGGAAATCCCCGACGAGGTCGTCAAAAAAATGACGAGGCCGAGCCTGCATTTTGACGAGGCCTCCCGCTGCAGACATCCCACAAAACTCCTCCTCGTCAAAATCCGAGTCGCGGTCGTCAAAAAACAATGGCGAACCCGAGTCCCGGCAAACCCGGGTCTTACGCTCCCCCGAATCTATCGCCGCCCCAGCAAGCGACGCCCAACACTTCTGAGATTCGGGGTTGTCAAAAAGGTGTGGGCTTGGGAAGCACAGGTGCGCCCAGATGTGCGACGCCCTGATTTTTTCAACACGGGGTTCCTGGAGGTCCCGGCCCTTTCCCCGGGACAAGCTTTTCATCCCGTGTCGCTGTTTGACGGCCCCGAGGCCCGGTAAGGGCCCCCAGAGGCTGAAAATAGCGAAAAACTCCCGTCATTTTTTATATAAAAAACGACGCGATCATGTCCAGGGGGAGATGGTAGGGAGGAGGAAGAGGAGGAGGAGGAGGAGGAGGAGCAGGAGGAGGAGGAGGAGGAAGAGGAGGAGGCTTGCACGCCCATGAGAAGGGGAAGAAGGGAGAGAGAGGTCCCTCAGCCGCCCACCAGCCGCGCCGCTTGCACAAACCGGCGCACGATTCGCGCTGCCTGCATCAGCCTGACCGAGGGGCTCCAACGGGGCAAAGCAATGGAACCCCCGAGTGCGCAGACCACCCCCCGTCTCATCTCTGCCGCTGAGTTGAAACTGGGGGATGGGCCGCGACTTGGCCCCGCAGGGCTTCGCACAGGAGACTAAGGCCACCCAACCCTGCGCGCCAGTTCCTCCGTCGCTTCACTGTGGCGACTTCACCTCCGCAGCTGTAGCTCCATGGCGTCCCGTGTCTGCGGGGTCTGCAAAAAGCGTGGCTGAGTTTCGCGATCTGGGCCTCAACTGTCGCGATATGGGCCTCAACCTGCGCCTCCCCCTGCCAGGAGAGAATGAAGGGGCCCTGGGACACACAAATACATATACACAAATAACCGGATTCCCACTATTTTCCAAATATTTTTGAGGTTTTGTCTTCCCCCCTCATTCCAGCGACATTGAGTAACGTTGTCGCTGAGTCGAAGGGAAGCCCCTTCCCTTTGATCCCTTCCCCACCGGGGGGGGGGGGGGGTCGCCGGGGGGGGTCGCAGGGGGGGGTCGCCGGGGGGGTCGCCACCCAGATACGCCTCCCCCCCGGGCGGTTCTGGGGCCCAGAAAACCCCCAAGACGCGGCAAAAGTGCCCCAAGAGGCTCCGAGACGGTCCTCGAGGGCCCCGCATCGCCGAACTATCGGTCGAACACGCCAAAGTAGCCTCGATAACGTCCCAAGAGGCCTCCAAAAACACTCCCAAGAAGGCCCCAAGGTGCAAAAATCATAGCATTCCCTTTGTTTTTTTGACGGTTTTTGGAGTTCTCGCGTTTTCGGCTTCCCGACGCTTCAAGACGGCCCAAGAGGCCCCCAATATCGCCCCCAGACGGCCCAAGAGGCCCCCAAAACGACCCCAAGACGACCCAAGATGGCCCCAAGACGACCCAAGAGGCCTCCAAGACGGCCCAAGAAGCCCCGAAGACGGCTCCAAGAGGGAGCCCAGACAGGGGAGCCGAACGGACATTTCGAGCCCTCGCCCTGAGAGGCGCCCGGGCGGCCCCCAGAGGCCCCCAAGAAGCCCCCCAAGAGGCCCCAAGAGGCCCCCAAGAGACCCCCAGGAAGCCCCAAGAGGCCCTCACGAAGCTCCCGAGAGGCCCCAAGAGCCTCCGAAGAGGCCCCAACACTACCCTCAAGAGACCCCCGAGAGCGCTCGTCGTCGCCGTCGCCGTCGCCGTCGCCGTCGCCGTCGCCGTCGTCGTCGTCGCCCTTCAGGGTCGGCGGCACTGGCCGTAAGGCCTTCGCAATATTTTCAGGGTTTTGTCTCCCCCCCTCATTCCAATATTTTCCGTGTTTTCTGTTGGATCAGCGATTAGTTGTGTCTGTGTGTTTCCCCCTCCTACCGGGAGAGAAACTCGATCGTGTGCATGGCCCAGGGGCGGCCTCCACTACGGCGAAGCTCTCAGGTCTCCTGCCCGAGCTCAGCAACAGAATTCGGCAGCGGCCTTCCGCATGGCCATCCGCTGCCCGCGAAAAACAACCATGAGCTCTTTCGCTTCTTCGTTTCTTGCCTGGGCTCCTCCGTCTCCTCTTGGGCCTCCGCGCCAGCCCACGCGTCCAGCTCGTCGCGGGACAGCTCAGGCATGTCGCAATCCGACTGCTCGGACGTCGCACCGCTGCCGCTCTCGATGTTGTGCACTCCGTCAACGCCCCTGCCCAGCTCGCCGTCGTCGCCGAACGGGTCGGGCATGCAGAGATCTTGCTCGGGTTTCGCTTCTCCTCTGCGGTCGACGATGTGCACCTCGCTCGCGCCACTGTCCAGCTCGCCGCCGAACGACTCAGGCTCAGGCATGTCGAAACCCATGCGATCGGACTCCTGGGCGATGCCCTTCTCGTCGTCGTGCACGTTCTGGATCGTGTCCTGCTGCGCCCATTGCCCACTGAGGCCGCCGCCGAAGTCGGGCGCGACAGCACCAAGGAGGCCGATAGGAACAAAGGCGGGCGCCTTCGCCCGCATCGCCCCGGCGGCAGCGCCCCGCCCCGGGGCGCCGCGCGCCCCTCCAGCTGGGGCCCCTCGCTGGAGGGCGACATCACGCCGCGGGCGCTCGAGCCACGATGTCCACGCCCTGCGCCTCAGCGTGGAGGGCGACATCACGCCGCGGGCGCTCGAGCCACGATGTCCACGCCCTGCGCCTCAGCGTGGAGGGCGACATCACGCCGAAGGCGCTCGAGCCACGATGTCCACGCCCTGCGCCTCAGCGTGGGGGGCGGCATCACGCCGCGGGCGCTCGAGCCACGTGGGGGGCCTCCCCCCCACGTGGCTGCATCGCGGGGAGCATCGCGGGGAGCATCGCCTGCAGCCGCTGCGCAACCTCGCCGTCGCCGATGGCGGCGCACAGGGCCTCCTCCGCGGCCTCCAGGCGGAAGCGGGTCTTGGCCAGCTCGCCCGAGAGCCGCCGGACGACGTTGTCGGCGGACCACATCGCCCACTCTCGGCCCCTGCCCTGCGCTGGGCCGCCGATCGCCTTGGCGCGCCCTCCGCGCCATTCCGTGCCACCGTCGCTCCGTGAGCCGAAATCCCTGCCCCCCCAGGGCCCTCACGCCCGCCCAGGATGGGGATACGCCGAGGGATAAGGTCCAGGAACAGGGGGCCTGAGGGGAAAGGCCTGAGCCAAAATGGCTACGGAGGAGGAGGAGGAGGAGGAGAAGGAGAAGGAGAGGACAGGGAGGAGAACGAGGAGGAGGAAGAGGATCAGGAGAAGGAGAAGGAGGAGGCAGGGAGGAGGAGAAGGAGAGGGCAGGGAGGAGGAGGAGGAGGCAGGGAGGAGGCAGGGTAACCGATCGTGTCTGCGTCACCCTTGTTGCCAGCTGTGCCCACGTCTGCTCTGTTGGCCGCCCCGCAGCCCCGGGGGTTAGGTCGAGCGCGGCCGCTGGGCGCCCGGCTTGCTGCCGCCCTTGCCCTTGAGGCACCGGCGCTGCAGCTCCTCCCTGTTCCTCTCCTCGGCGTGTGGGGGGGGGGGGCTGGGCGGGAAGAGTGGGGGGGAGGAGTGAGCTGAGAGGGAGGGAAAGGAACAGCAGAAGGGGGGGAGGAGGGAGGGGGGGGGACGAGGGAGCGGTAAGAAGGGGGGGGCGCGGAGGGAGAGGAGCAGCATTATCAATCATGGGGGGGAAGCAGCAAGGTGGGGGAAGAGGAGGAGGAGGAGAGTGCGCGAAAGAGAAGAAGATAAGGATGAAACAGATGAACAATCTGGGGCGAGACGAACAGGGATACACGGGAGGAGAAGGAGGATGAGGAGAAGGAGGAGGAAGGAGGAGAACGATAATTAGTGCGGAGCATCGGGAACAAGGAGGGGGAGGAGAGTACGAGGGGCATGAGGTGGAGGAGAAGGGCGGAGAGAGGAAGGAGGAGGAAGAGCGATGAGGAGGCGGCCAGGCAAAAAGAGGGAGAAGAAAGAGCCAGGAGGATCAAGACAAGGAGGGAGGGATGGTGGGGCAGGACACGGGGTGGAGGGAGGGCGGGAGGGGAGATGAGGATGGGAGGGAGCGATGGCGGGAGAGAGTAACAGAGGATGGAAGGACGGATGGCGGGAGGGGGGAGGGAGGGCCGGCGGGAGGGCGGGGAGGGGTGGTGGGAAGGCGGGGAGGGCGGGGAGGGAGGGATGCGGGGCGAGCGACGGGAGGGTGGGAGGCGGGGGAGAGAGGGGGTCGGAGGGGGGGGGCATGGATGCGGGGGCGGGGCGGGGAGAAGCTGGAGCCGGCAGGGTCGGGGCAGCAGTGGCGGGGGGCGGGGGAGTCGGACGTCCGGGCGGGGCGTCCAAGGAGCTGCAAGGCCCTGACCTGCCAGCTCTGGCGCGGCCAGGGAGGGGCAGCCGAGGACGACGAGGACGAGGAGGAGGAGGAAGACGAGGAGGACAGAAGAGGAGGATGATGAGGAGGAGGAGGAGGAAGAGGAGGAGGAAGAGGAAGAGGAGGAGGAGGAAAAAGAGGAGGAGAAGGGGCGCCGCTGCTGCGACTCCGGGCTCTTCACGGCCCTATGTGGCTCTCGCCTGATCGCCGCGTAGATTCGACCAACAAATGACAAAGATTTACGGGTTGAGGGCGTGTGCTGTTCAAGATGTGGCTCTCGCACTAGCGCCGCGAACAGCCGTTGTTCAAAATGCAAGAGCTTCACACATGGAGGGCGGCTCCTTTTCAAAATGTGGCTCTCGCCTGAGCACCGCGCAAATCTGTTTCGACGATTTGCAAGAGCTTCACGGATGGAGGGCGGCTCCTTTCAAAATGTGGCTCTCGCCTCAGCGCCGCGCACATTCGCTTCAACAAATTGCAAGAGCTTACCGGATGGAGGGCGGCTCCTTTTCAAAATGTGGCTCTCGCCTTACCGACGCGCACATCCGTCTGGACAGTTCAACACAGCTTCACAAATTCTCATGGCTAACGCACAGGAATCGGCGTTGTGGGACGATGTCGAATTGTCAGGGCGCAACAGTTGCTTAGATTCCCGGAATTGAAGTCCTAGGAACGGTGCTCTGGCACGATTTAAGATCGTCTATACGAAACAGTAACGTCGATTCGCGGCGTTGAAACACCAGGAATGGTCTTCTGGCGCGTCTCAATATTTTCAAACGGTTGTCTTCCAACGGGGCACTTTCCCCAGTGAAAAAAATCCGTGCATGGGACCAATGAGGATGGAGCTTGAAGCGAGGGTCTATGGCAACATCGTTGATGAGTCTTGGATTTGCACTGGTCCTGCTCCTCCTCCTCCTCCTCCTCCTCCTCCTCCTCCTCCTCCTCCTCCTCATGCTTCTCGTCACCCTCCCCCCTCCCCTCCCCCCTCCCCTCCCCGTCCCTTTCCCTGTCTCCCTCCCTACCTCCCTCCTCCCCCTACATCCACTTCCCCCCTACCCCTCAGGTGCTCCTCCCCCCTGCTCCTCCTCAGATTCCCGCACCTCCTCCCTCATCCCTCCTCCCACCCTCTGCGAGAGGAGACGGCAGGAGTGCGAGGGAGGGGGTGGGGGCAAGCTAGCTGCGCTCGCGTCATATCTGACATCCTGCCCCTCCCTCCCATCCCTGACCATGGCGTAGGTCCCCTCTCTACTCGCACAGTCGGATGTCGAGCAGTGCAATGGTCCTGAAAGGGTACGCGATGCATTGTAAAGCACGGCATGGCATGGCGTAGAAGAGCACCGCAAAGCGTAGTATGTCACGGCATGGCGTGGCGTGGCGTAGTGAAGAATTGCATCACAAAGCTTTGCAACGCAAAGCATGGCATCGCACAGCGGCCCCGAACATAACATTGCATAGCATGGCGTTGAAGATCAAAGCGTAGCATGGCATAGCACGACGTGGCACTTAAACACTGAATATCACAGCTTCAGCTGAAGGCATGGCATCGCACAGCGGAACGCAACCTAGCATTGCATTGCATGCCGTGGCATGGCACGGGAAATGACGCCAGCGCTGCAGCGGGAGCACGATTCGGAACGAGCGGAAGCGCGGAACTGAGGCCAACGCTGCAGCGGGAGCACGATTCGGAACGAGCGGAAGCACGGAAATGAGGCCAGCGCTGCAGCGGGAGCACGATTCGGAACGAGCGGGGCCCGAAAATGAGGCCGGCGCCTCAGCGAGAGCAGCATGTTGAAAACAAATGCAAGCGAAAACCAAACTCCGGGGAATCCTGTGTGTAAAAAAACAGGATGGGGGGGGCGAACACTCCCAACCCGTCATCAGGGGAAGGAGGAGAGTAGTATTCATATTGAGTAATTGTCGAGGAGGGGGGCGAGAGGGTGAGGGCGGGAACCGAGGTCGGGATCCGATGGGGGGTGAGAGGAGGGGAGGAGGGGAGGATGGGGATGAGGAGGGGGCAGATGGGGGGTGGGGCGCCATCCTCCCCGCGCTTTCTTTTCAGAAGAAATCACACGGCATAAACACAAACTGTTGGCGCTCCGCACGGATCTCTTGGCTCTGCGCTGGACCACACTCCCTGGCGCGCGGAGCGCGCCAGGGGCGGCGCCGGAGGCGCCGCCAAGGGAGGCGCAGTGCGGATCCAAGAGAGCCGCGCAGAGCGCCAAAAGTTTATGCTTATGCTGTCTTTTCTTCTTCGAGCAATCTTCCCCGCGCTCTTTCTTTTGCTGGGGGGGGGTGGTCGGCGAGCAGGACGCGAAGGTCGTGCAGGTACTCCGGGAAGGCGAGCCCCCGGGGCTCGTCGTCCTCCCAGCTATCCCTGCGCAGGGTATGGGGCAGAAGCCACGGCACCCGCCTCCCTGCTCGGGAGACGGAGGAGGGGAACACTTAGGAGGAAGGGGGGAGGGATGAGGAGGGAGGAGAGAGGAAGGAGGAGAAGGGACGATGAGTGGGAGGAGGGAGGGAGATAGGGCCTAGGGGAAGGGAGAGGAGCGAAGGAGTGGAGGGAGGGGAAGGGACGAACAGGAAGGAAGAGAAGGAAGGAAAGTGCGAAGATGGAGGAGGAAGAAGGGGAGGACGAGGACGAGGAGGAGGAGGAGGAGGAGGAGGAGGAGGGAGGGAGAGGAGGAGGAGAGGAGGAGGAAGGAGGAAGAGAGGAGGAGGAGGAGGTGAGGAGGAGGAGGGGAGGAGGAGGGGGAGGAGGGAGTAGGGTCTGAGACACAGACACGCGATGTCTTCACATTCGGCAATGCGAATTTCCCGGGAGCCTCTCTCGCCGGGGCCCGCTCTACATCCCCGGGTCGCTCCTCGGAGGTCCCGCGGGGCCCGGCGAGGGCCCCCAGAGACCAACAAGAAAGAACACCTCTTTACGTTCGTTGCCAAGCCGTTGAGTTCTCCTCCTCCTCCTCCTCCTCCTCCTCCTTCTCTTCTCTCCTCCTCCTCCTCCTCCTCCTCCTCCTCCTCCTCCCTCCTCTCTCCTCCTCTCTCCTCCCTCCTCCTCCTCCTCCTCCTCCTCCTCCTCCTCCTCCTCCGGGGAGGGGCAGCGGCTGTGTTGCCCCCACGCATATAAGCCGCGGGCCTCCCCACCAGGCCGCCCCCGGGCAGGCCCTGGGAGCCGAGGCCGCGCCCCTCCCAGAAGTCCGCCACGGCCCGGGCGTGGTCCTGCGGGGTAGCAGGAGCCACACTGGGGCCACGGCCCCATCCTCCTCCTCCTCCTCCTCCTCCTCCTCCTCCTCCTTCTCCTCCTCCCTCTCCTCCTTCGCCTCCTCCTCCTCCTCGTTCTCCTCGTCCTCCTCGTCGTCGTCCTCCTCCTCCTCCTCCTCCTCCTCCTCCTCTGGGAAGCCAGACAATGATGCTTCATTGTTCGAGAGAGCGCCCGTGGCCAGGAACAGGGAAGGACAAGGCCACCACCACCGCCTGCTCGTGCTTTCATGCTTTATCATGCTTTATGCTGCTCGCGATCGCGCCCGTGCCCCGCCACGCCCCGCGCCCCCCCCTCCCGCCCCCTTCCCCCCCCCAGGAACAGCGAAGGGCAGAGCCACCACCACTGCCAGGGGCCACCAGGGGGAGGAGAGCCAGGGGGGGGGGGGTCCCCCCGGCGGTGTGGCCCGCCCCGCCGCCTGGGGAGGCACACCCCCCACAGTCTTACCAGTTCGTGGGAGGCCTCTTGTGGGCCTCGCGGACGGTGGCCCCCTCTGGTGGCGGCGGTGGCGTCGCTTCTCCTTCCCCCGACTCCCCCCGCCAAGCTCGCGTCACGACCCGCGCCCGCCCGCCGGCCTGGCCCCCCAGAGGTCCGACGTCGTGAGTTTTCCCATGCGGGCTCCCCGGGAAGCTCGACCCATTCCCCAGGACCGGCTTTTCATCCCGAGTCGTTTTTGTTAGGTCCCGGGGACCGGCGCCGGGGGCCGACAACTGCGAAGAACGTCCGTCCGGATTTTCCCCATGCTTTGGATCTCGGGGCACCTTTGCCCCCCCCCCCGTCACGCCCGCTGCCGCCAAGAGATCAAAACACAGTGCCCCCTTGAGGGGCAGCATCCCCAGATTTCCGACGGCCTGCTTTATCGGCGGCGCGCCGACCCCGGCCTGATCGGGCGCTGCCATTGTTGAGCAGGGACCGACCGTCCCGGCATTTCTATAGTCCTACCACGAAATGTTCTCAGAACCCAAAAGTGCTCTTAGAACAAAAACAATATTCTTAGATCACAAACCCGATGCGTTAAAACAAGTCAGTCCTAGCCAGAAATGTTCTAAGAACATTTCCTGGACACCACAAAACATTCTCAGAACATTGTTTGGTAGGGCTATAGGCATGCCAGGACGCTTCGCCACTGCTTGACATTGCCGCATTGCGGGCGCAATCGCCGGGTACCGGGCCTCCGAGATCCCCACGGAGCGATCTGGCGGGAAGACTCATGCCGCAGAGCCATCGGCGGCAGCCCCAAACCCTGAACCCCAACCAAATGTTCTCATCTCTTGTGAAGGCGCCATCGCTTGGACGTCCATGTTTTGTGTATTTATCGCTTTCGCGCGTGTTTTTGTCGCTCGATGGTCCAGGATGCTCCTCGATAGTTCTCGCCGAGAATAAATGCACACGTCCGAGCGATGCTGGGTGTAAAGGCGCATCGCTCACTTCTGCCAGCTTCCGCCAGCTTCCGCCGGCGGAGGCCGCCTCGTTTTGCACCCGCCTCCTTTCGCAGCCCTTCCGCCGCCTTCCGCCGGGAAGAGATGGCAACTCTTTCGATCCTCGAAGGCGAGGCCCCTTTCTGGAACTCCCCAGATGAGCGACGATCAAAAACTGTTTTTTTTTTTGCGAAATGACATAGTGACCTTGCGTGGTGGCTTACGCGGGCCGCCAGCGCGGCACGCTGCAGTGGAGACGAGGGAGCTTCCGCGCGACCTTTTCCGTGAAAGCGGCTTCTCGGACGGGGCTTCTGAGAATCCCTGCTCCCTTCTGAAAAGGCCCGCCCTTGAGCAGGGACCGACCGTCTGGGCATTCGTATAGTCCTACCACAACATTATGTTAGAACCCAAACATGTTCTATGAACAAAATAAATGTTCTTTGAACATCAACCCGATGTGTCAAAACCAGACAGTCCCAACCAGCAATGGCCTAAGAACACTTCCGCGTTGAAACCACAAAGGGTTCTTAGAACGCATTCTTTGGTAGGCCTGTAGGCGAGCCAGGACGCTTGACCACCCCTATCACCTATCACTCCTTCTTGGGCGCGCCGCCGACTTGTTCGGCCCCGGCGTTTTCTTTCTCTGGACGTCTCTGCCCCCGGGACCCGCCAGCGGGCCCCATGGGGTCGAAACGCTGGGCCCGGGCAAGGTGTCGGGACCTCTGAGTTATGTTGCTCCCATCGTACTTCAGGAACAGATCCCAGACAATAATTTCGAGCACCCCGAAAATGATCGAAACAGTGTCGAACGAGTATCGCCTCCCAGAGCCCGACACTCCCGTTTCGGTACGTTCTTGGTGCTCGAAACTCTCTGTGGCGGTTCAGGCTAAAGTAGGTTGGAACATCATAACGGGGCGGCGCATGGACAAACTTACACCCGCGGCTGTCAAGGGGTCTGGAGATAGGGTTCGGTCGGGCATGTCCTCCGACAGGCGGATTTTGAAGACAAACATGGGAAATGACCCAAAAACATTCAAACCTGTGTCTTTCTGTGATGCTCAAAAAAACCTCACCAAGGTGGGTGGTGAGATCGCAGTGGAACGGAGTCCCCCAACCGGGAAATCGTTTCGTTTCGTTCGTGTCGTGCGTGCGGGCGAGGCGAGGCTGCGTGGGCGCGCGAGAGGACTGAACCCGACGTTGCTAGGGCGAAGACAAGACAAATGATTCTCCCCCGTCCGTCCGTCCGTCCGGCGGTGGCCCTAGCGGTGTCCCGCGGTGTCCCGTGGTGTCCGCGGTTGCTAGGGCGAAGTCAAGACAAATGAGTCTCCCCCGTCCGTCTGTCCGTCCGGCGGTGGCCCTCGGTGTCCCGCGGTGTCCCGTGGTATCCCGCGGTGTCCCATGGTGCCCCGTGGTGTCCCGTTGAGTGAAATCGATAGTGAGATCGATACTGAGATCGATGTGGTGCCCCGAGGTGTCCCGTGGTGTCCCAAAAAAGGAGGTCAATAATGAGATCGACAGGTGTCCCGTGGTGTCCCGTGGTGTCCCGTTGAGTGAGATCGACAGTGAGATCGATAGTGAGATCGATGTGGTGTCCCGAGGTGTCCCGTGGTGTCTCGTGGTGTCCTATGGCGTCCCGTTGAGTGAGATCGATAGTGAGATCGATAGTGAGACCGATTGTGAGATCGAGAGGCGTCCCGCGGTGTCCCGTGGTGTCCCGCTGAATGAGATCGATAATGAGATCGATAGTGAGATCGACAAGTGTCCCGTGGTGTCCCATGGTGTCTCGTTGAGTGAGATCGGTGGTGAGATCGATTGAGTCAGATGTCGGTCCCCCCCCTCTCCCCCCCCCCACAACCTCCTTCTCACCCGAAGGGTGGTCGTATAGGTCTGATTTACTATTATTGGGTCTTCCTCCTGTAGGAGGGACACGCCCGACTTAGGGATAGGGGGATGGCACATTCAGCTCGAATCGGCAACACGTTGCCGACAGGGGTCTGATAGCCCACCCCGCCCTGGAACGTACGGAGTCGCTGTCGGGGGGGTCTGTCGCCGATCTGTGGGCAACGTGGCGAAAATCCCTTGGGGTCCAGAAGCGGAGCGGAGACCTCGGAATCCCCAGCGATCTCATCGCACGGTGCGTCACCGCACATTTGTTGGGGACCCTGGAGGCCCCTGTCGCCCGAGAGACATCCTCGGAGAACGACCCACAAATGAGGAGGCAAACTCTATACACCGACGCTTTTTCCGGCCCCGCATTGACATTCGCACAGGAAAACGAATCTTGGTGTATACGGGATGCTGGTGTATACATTTTGCGCTGTTTCCCCGGGAAAACGGGGAAACAAGTATACACCACACTACCCCGACGTCGTCCATGACCCTCACAAACTCATGGGATTGAGTAACAGCCCGCCACTGGTAATTTATACGTTCAAATTTCCGAACAAGTCCCCAAATCGCGCGGTGTCACCCCGCATTCCCACGGACTCCTCACACGGTGTGCTCACCGCACCGTTCGGGGGCCCCCGTCCCCAGCTCGATGTCTCGCCCCCCGAGCCGGTCCCCCTCAACGGTGCCCCATCGGGTCCCCCCCGGCGTAGAGCACAACCACCACTGGCTCGCCCGCGGGCGCCAGCGCCGCACAGCGGGCCACCTGGAGGAGAAGAGCACGGCGCAAGAAACGTTTGAAGCTCCGCGCCGATGTCTCGGATCGGCGCTGGACCCCCTGGCGCGCTCCGCGAGGGAGGAGGCTCCGTGGGGGACACAAAAATACCGATGCCCAACACCGCCACCCTCGGGACCTCTCCCAGAACGCGCTCTGACCAGACCTCAGAGGAGAACCCAGCCGTGGCGACGAGGGCTCTCCAGGACGACCAGCGGTATTGGTATCGTTTCCTCCTGGATCGAGGTCCAGCGCAGATCCAAGAAAACCGCGCGGAACTCGGACGTTATGTCTATGCAGTCGGTTCCTTCTCCAGCCACCGTGAGGATCATAGCGAGGTCCACGAGCCGCACCTGGAAGGCGTCCACCAGGATCTTGGAGAGCACCCGCTGGAGCCCATCTTTTATTATTCGCGGCAGCGCCAGTGACAGCCCCCCCACTCCCCCCGGGGTCCCGTCACGAGTCGCAGGTTGCAACATCGCGAAACATCGCGACTGGAACCCTAGACACCATCTTACTGCGGAATGTTTCATGCCGGATCGACATGTGATGGTCCTAGGGCCCTGAAGCCAAGAGCGCGTTCTTTTTTTCGGCAATCATAAGCATTATAAATGGGGGGGCGGGGGGGGAGATATTGTAACGCCTGCCCCCCGCTGTGCCCGATGCGCACGGCGGCGATGCCCGGAGCGCACTGGGGGGGGGGAGGGGCGCTACGTTGTCGTAAGACGAGGGCTAGAATGCCCCTCCTTATGCCCCGAAGCAGTCGAGAAACACGCTCCAGCGAGAATGCAGGCTGCGACGACAACTGCAGCGCGCGGCTCTCAGGGGTGCACCCCCCCCAGACGGCCGCCTATGTGATGTGATCTCTTCACGCTCCGCGGCCCTAGGCCTCCCGACCCTTCCCCGGGGGTAGTCGGCTCTTCGCCCCGGAACCGTTCTTTGATGGCTCGGGGGGCACGAAAGGGGGGGGGAGCATCTTGGAGGACTGTAGGGTTGTGGATGTCACGACAATGGACACCCTAACGGTCCTATCATCGGATCAAACATGGGGTTCAAAAGGTCGGAAAATATCATGAACATGTTTTAAACATGTGCTTACATGGTTAAAACAATTATAGCACAGTTTCTACACATCTGGAAATTATTTGGCATCATGCTTCCAGTCCATTGATCGTCCTCCACAACTTCAGGGCCATCTTGAGGTGATCTTGGGGGCCTCCTGGGCCGACTTGGGCTGTCAGAAGGCCAACAAGACGTTTATGCCCAGACCCTTCAAACATCCAAAGGAAATCTTCAGGCCTTCCTGGAGGACCTTAGAGGCCACTTGAGCAGTCTTGGACGCCTCTTGGGGGCCTGGGTAGAGAATCAGCTCACGCAGCTGATCTTCCTGGTGCCTCCCGGCGCCGGGGGGCGCCCGTGCATCGAGGGATGGGCCTGGCGGCGGGGCCGAAACCGGCTGCACGCAGCAGATTTCGTACCCCCCCCCCTTTCCCTATTATCCCCCCCTTCCTCCGGCGTTGGCAGAACTGGGTTTAATGGGACCTGGTTTAGTGATGTGTACTGGGGGACGCCACCCCCGCCCCGTTCCACGAACCGGAATTGCCATCACCCGACAATAAACACTAGCTACGGCAGACCTTGCTCAGCGATTCTGGCCAATGTCGGCGGTGGACAAACCTCCATTGGTAAACCTCACCTTAGCGAAAACGGCCTAGGACCGAAACCGACGGATCTGGACCCGCAGAAATGACGGCCGCGACGCCCACTCGCGAACCGAAAACGGCCAATTCCTTAATCGAAGTGTCAGGGTAGGAGGTCTATCCACCTCCGACAATGCAGGGGCTCCGGGGCCCTGCTACTAACCGGGCCCCCTTCCCTGGGGTCCTGGCTGTGCCCGACCTTCGCTCGGCCCGACCCGAGAAGGGGCCCTGGAGGCCGATGCATCCAGGAAAAGCCTGCCGGATGGAAAGCGGCACCCTCCTCGGATCTCTGGGGCCCTCCCCCCGAGCTCGGAGGCAATTCCCGGGGACCTCCCACACCATCTGGTGGGCTCCTGCGAATCGACGCTGCTCGACGCGAGTATAGACGTCAATACCGACGCTGCTTCGGCGCTATAATCGACGCTAAAGCCGGCGCCACCTCGGCGTCATCTCATCGACTCCCAGACGCTAATCGGTGCCAGTCGATGCGGAACTCAAGCAAAACCTTCCCTTCCCAGAATGTATTGTACACCCCACCTCGATCGCAACTCCACAAGCCTATTGCACCAAATCAATTGCACCACCCCGTTGTAGCTGGACCCCCATTTGCGCCAACCAGGTCTGGGCCTCCCTCCGAGGGTCACTCCCGCGCCCTCGCCCTGATGGGGGACCTGCAAGCCGACGCTACATCGGCGCTAAATCGACGCAAACCGACGCTAAATCGACGCAAACCGACCATAAATCGGCGCCATCTCATCGACTCCCGGACGCCGATCGATGCCAGTCGACGCCGACGACGGGACTGCGATGGCATGCCAGGCTCCCACGAGCTGCTGCCGACTCCGAGGCGCACGCCCGCGCCCTCGCCCTCCCCGGGCGTGCGACGCCCTGACTTGTTCCTTGCACGGGGCCCCCGGAAGCCCCGACCCGTTCCCCGGGACCGGTTTGTCATCCCGCATCGTTTTTTGACGGTCCCGAGGCCCGGCGAGGAACCCCCGAGGCCGAAAATGGCCAAACTCCCGCGTAGTGTTCCATGTCTCACTCCGCGACCATGTCAAGGGAGGAATGGTAATTAGGGAGGAGAAGGAGGAGGAGGAGGAGGAGGAGGAGGAAGAGGAGGAGGAGGGGAGGAAGAGGAACATCTCCCGAGGAAGACGAGGAGGAGGCAGGGAGGAGGAGGAGGGCCGGCGAGAGCCCCCCGAGGCTGAAAATTGCCAATAACCTCCCGTCCCTCCTCATTAACCTAGAACGCGATATGTGAGCGTTTTCTGATTCGGCGTTTCGACATTGGGCCGAAGGGGGGGGGGGAGAGGGGGGTCTGGTTCTGGACCGCTGCTTCGCGCGACTGCTTGGAGCAGTGCGTCCTGTGGGGGAGGGACTCCGCCTGCTCGAAGCCGGCGCCAAAAAACAGCCAAGATCCACTCCAGGAGGAGGGAGGGGGGGGGAGGGGGCGAGGGCCCGCGCCGATCGGCCAAACGAGGAACGATCACCACATTTTTCGTACGGCGCGGTACCCCAAATCCCTTATCAATTGTCCCCTGGGGTCCGGTTTCTTCAAGGCGCCTTTGTGTAACTGGGGGGCTCCGGTTTATTAGGGCGCTGTCTTCGGATTGGAGCTGAGGGGGTGCGGTTCATTAAGGCGCCCCGTCGAAGAGGGGGGTCCGGAATATCAGGTCGCCTTTGGAGGGGGGTCTGGGTTTCTTGGGAGGGGGTCGATGAATCAGGGATTTGGAGTATGTCTGGGCTGGGGACCTGCAGCAGCCAAAAAAAACCCGGCTCCTGCCGCCGCGTGGCCGCCCGCCCCGCCGCGGCCTCGAACGCGGCGACCTCGGCCCACGCCGCCTGGAGGCCCGGCACGCCGATGCCGCCGAGGCGGTGGCGGTGCGCGCGGCTGCCCGGGCGCCGCAGGCTGTCCGCCCAGTCGAGGCCCCGCAGCTCCTGGAGTTCGGTCGGGCACGTCCCCCTACAGGCGGATTTGGGAGGAAGGATAAAAAGATAGCCGAAGGATGCACCAAAAGAGCCTGAAAATGCTCAAGCAGATCGTCCCCAGACTATCCTTTGACTGTTTTTGGACATTCCCGTGCAGAGGGCCCCGCTCCACTTAGTCCTAGAGGCGGGGATAGAGCCCCGGGAGCCTGGCGTATCGCCATTTTTGTCGCCACGGGCGTGCTCCTCCTTCTCCCCCCCTCCCTCCTCCTCCTCCCTCCTCCTCCTCCTCCTTCCATCCCTCCTCCCTCCTCCTCCTCCTCCTCCTCCTCCTCCTCCTCCCTGCCTCCTCCTTCTTCTCCGCTCCTCCTCCTCCTCCCCTCTCCATCCTCCTCCTCCTCCTCCCTCCTCCTCCTCCTCCCTCCTCCTCCTCCTCCTCAGCCGCCGTCCCGGCTCGAGGGGCCCTGGGAGGCTACCAGGTAGCCGCGCCCCTCACCTCTGGGACTGCTGCTATACGCGCCGCTTGTTCGCAGCCGCCATAGCGCTGCCCCGTGGCCGTGCTGGCCGCCAACGTCACGCAGGCAGGGCCTCTGAGCCTGCGTGGCACAGGCGTGCCCGAGCGGACCGCTCACGTGCTCGCGTCCTCCTCCGCCTGGAGGCGGCGCGACGACTTCTACAACGACATCACAGTCGCCAACAAGGACGACTCGTCGACATGACCAAGGCTGCCCTGTCCGTCACATGGGCGCCGCCTGCTTCTCCCTGGCCCTGTTCTACCTGTTCCTGCAAGAACTGGCACGAGCGTGTGGATTGTCGCCAGTGTGGCTCGCCCAAGCCCGATGCCCCGCCGTGGCGCCGCCAGCCGAGGCGCTCTGGCAGTGCCCCCCCGTCGCAGGACGGGCCGCGGGGCAAGGGCAGGGGCAAGGGCAGAGACAAGTCCGCTGGCAAGCCTCACGCACTGCGAGATGCACCGCCGACGGACAAGGACAAGGACAAGGCCAAGGACGAGGACGAGGACAAGGCCTCCGACGAGTACCGCTCGGCGAAGGAGATCCTGCACATCCGACCCGCGCTGCCGCAGGTGGCACGTGGGCATCCCAGGTGGAGGACGCCGCCTGGACCGCAGGCGACAGACGCCGAGGTCGAGAACTACAAGGAAAAGGCCTCAGCCAGACTGGAGGCCCTGAATGCTATCATCCTCGACCGCTACGACGCGGGCGAGGACTACGGCGATGCTGTGCTCGAGTTTGCGACCACTCTGACAATGTTGTTCTGTGCGAGAGGAGTGAAGGCCCAGCTCCAGAAGCAGGAGGAGGCCTTCGAGCGCGCCGAGAAGCGCCTACAGAAGGCGAACGACGTGCTGGAGGACTTGCAGACACAGGTGAAGCAGGCCACCATGGATGTCGACCTGGCCAAGCGCGACCTCGAGCACATGACCAAGACGATTGCCGAGCTGAAGACCCTGATCCAGTCCGAGAACGAGGCTGCCAAGGAGGCTGCCAAGAGGGCTGCCGAGCCAGCTCCCGCAGCGACGCCTGCTGCTGGAACTACGCCGGGGAGTGTGGCAGGTGGTGTGGCTGGTGCAGTCCCAGCTGGTGCGCCCATGTCCACGATCGGAGCGTTGGCCGCTCACCAGACGCAGATCTCGGCGATGATGGCCCAGCTGCAGGGTTTCCAGTCCCTCATCCATCAGATGCAGTTGTCGGCTGGAAGAGGTCAGAACATCCCCGTGCCGACCGCCCACGTGACCTTCTCGACGGGGCCTGCTGGGGCCCCCGAGGCGGCGGGCAGGACGTCTGCAACGGCCCCCGGGGACGGCATGGGAGGAGCTCCAGATGTGCATGGACAGCCGCCTGGGCCGCCTGGCCGCACGGTCGCCGAGGATGCTGGGGCAGATGCAGCGCGTGCGGCTCCAGCGACGCCTATCACCGAGGAGCCCGAGGCACGTGCGGGCCGCGCAGAGGCTGGCTCGCGCTCGCCGAGGCGCTCGCCCAGCCGTGCGGCCAGCCGCGGGAGGGCAGCCCATCGCTCCCAGTCACGCTCAGCTCCTCGTGGTGTGACGACGGGAAACGTCTAGCGGCCGCTGCTCGCCGAGTGGGCCTCCGTCGGGATGACCCTCCACCCGACGAGAGAGGCCCCTCTGACCAGCGGCCGCCCATGAGTAGCCGTGACTTTCCTTTTCATTCTGTGCCTGCCGCTGTCGAGCAGCTCCTTCAGCCCTGGCCTTTTTCAGTGCATCAGCTGTGTGAAGAGGCTCTGTCAGCCTACCTGCATCCAGCTACCTCCGCGGTGCTACAGCAGCATGTGCCGTTCCTCCCCCATCCTTCCCCCCACCCGTGTCCTCGTCTATACCGATGGCACTGGAGGAGCCGATGGATCTGACATATCGTTTGTTCCTGCGTCGGCTGCGGTGATTATCTATGAATACTTTGATGGTTCCAGGGCCCTTCGAGGATATATATCTGATCTGGTCCCAGAAGATGTGATGGATCTCTTCCCGTCTTCCTACCACTCTGACACTGCTGAGATTCTTGCTGCTGCATGGGCATTGGCATGGATTGCCCAGGCGAACCTGGGGACAGTACCAGTTGTGCTCAGGCTCGACTCTATGCGTACGCTCGGAGTTTTGTTGGGCACCCAAACCTTCGAGGTCACCAACTCTGGTTTGATGTTTCTTCGGTCCCTGGTCCAGTTTCTGGCTGCTACCTGTGCCATCCAGGGACAACATGTGCATAGCCACCAAGGGGAAGGATATAACGAGCTCGCAGATACTCTGGCGCGTCTCACAGGTATGGGACTGCTGCCAGGCATGGAGTATATGCCCTTTGCATCTCTGCTCTTTGACTCCTCTGCTCTGGCTTGGGCTTGGATGTATTCCGACCGCTCCGCGGACCTTCCGAAAATCATAGGTACTAACACCTTGCGGGTCGGTGAGGTGCTCTCGGAGGGGTTTCCAGGTCCAGGAGGTTATCGGGGTCCAGACCATCCTAGATGTGGCCCCCTCGAACAAGATAGAGCAATACAAGTTTGGGGTGGCTAACGTCTTAACGCTCCAAGGTAACAGCAAGTATAAGGGGTCCCAGCGGAGAGCCCCCCAAGGGGCTCGTCTCTTGAAGGTTATCGGCCTGAATGCCCCTGGGAGAATCACGGCCCTTGCTCGTCAGTTTTCTGCTGCTAAATATCACTTCCTTGGGGTCCTGGAGACGCGATTACAGACGGCTTTGCCTAAGAGGGTCGGGGACTACATGATGTACTACTCCACGTGTGCTGAGAATGGCGCTGATGGAGTAGCTATCTGGATCAACTGTGAGTTGCCTGTGAAAGGTATCAAGCCCGGCCGACATCACGTTGCCCAGCTCTATGCTGATACGAGTCGGCTCCTATTGCGTTTTCATGTGCCTGGCCTGCATCTATTGCTTGTTGCTGCTCACGCCCCGCACTGTGCTCGCAAGGATGTTTGCTCAGTTGAGAAGTGGTGGATTGACACGCAGAGGCTAGTGAGCCAGTACCTAGTACCAGGAGTGCAGCCTGTATTCATGTTGGACGCTAATGCTGAAGTTGGCTCCCACTGCTCGGCACAGATTGGGGATGTAGAGGCTGTGGAGGAGAATTTCTCGGGTAAGTGTATGCGAAGCTTGTGCCATAGGTTTCAAGTGGTTGCTCCCTCTACCTTCCTGCCTGCCCCGATCGACGACACACACAACACACATGTACACACTGATGGTAAGACCTGTAAGAGGTTGGACTGTGTATTACTTCCTCAAGAATGGTTTTCGCTAGTGTCGTGTGCAAGAGTGGATCGAGAAGTAGACCTCGCCAACGCTGTGGAGGACCACAGCCCTACCTTTGTTGAAGTTGGTGTTCCGTCTGGCTCTCTTGCGCAGTCTCAGTACAGGTGGCCGCTGCTGCGAGTTCAGCCAGAGCGTCTCCGTGATCCAGCGATCCGAGAGGCATTTGCTCGGCATGCGGCTCAGTTTCAAGCGCCTGACTGGAACGTATCAGCGACAGCGCACTGTGCACGCGTGGATGCCCACCTCGTTGCCTTTGCCAAGGAACACCTGATCCCCGAGGACCCCCACCGGCAGGACTGGGTCAGTGAAAGGACCCTCGAACTCATAGAGTTGCGTAAGTATCTTCGTGCCCTTCACCGTGGTTGGCAACGAAAGGCTCCAAAGGTCCTCCTGCAGGTTGTATTCCAAACATGGGCTTCTATGGGACATCTTGGGCACATGGGAATATGGGGGCGTCTTAGGATCCGCAGTGGGTCCAATCAGATCATTGGTCTACGATTCCGTCAGCAACTCTGGAGGCTCTTAGAGGACTACCATGAACATCTACAGGTGCTTCAAAGTGCTGCCAGGTGCCACCTACCTGAAGGCCAGCGCTTTGCGAGGATACCTGACTGGGAATATCTGATGACAGTGTGTATTTCTCTCGCTCGCCCCCCCTCGGTCAACAGTGATTTACCGTGTCCTCGGGAGCAGCTGAGCTTGTATAGACGCTGGTGTGGGCTGATGAAGGCCATGTCTAGCAACATTACCTTTCTGACTTCGCGGCTCATTAGCTGGTCGTGTGACATGGACAGGGCCGACAAGATGGAGCAGGTGTCTAGGGATGTCTCTAGCTCGTTTCTTCAGAAGGAGTTCAGAAAGGCGTTCGGGCAGCTTAGATCCTTGGGTATAGGTTCTACGAAGAAGAGGCCCGCTAGTCAGTCAGCTCAGGTACTCTTGAAGGATGAGACGCCAGCCCTGACGCCCACGGCTTGCCGTGAGCGATGGCTGGAACACTTTGCTGAACAGGAACTTGGCTTTCGGATACCAGCCCACGATCTGCTGCAGTTCGTAGGAGAATCACGTGCTCCGCTTGCTTCGCTGGACTTGTCTGCTGCACAGAGTTTACCGACACTTGCCATGTTTGAACAGCAGATGCTGAAGACCTCCAGCGCCTGTGCCAACGGTCTTGCCTGTGTCCCAGGGGCTCTACTCAAAACGTGTGCCAAGGAATGTGCACGACCCTACTTCCCCCTAGTGATGAAGTACATGCTGTGTCTACATGAACCTCTACAATGGAAAAGCTCGAGGCTAGCAGACTTGTACAAGGGTCGGGGCGCGCCTAACAAGTGTGTCTCCAGCAGGTCTGTGGCCATAGGTCCACAGGTAGGCAAGCGTGCTCATGCCCTTGTTGCTGGACGTCTTCAGCCTTTTCTAGATAAGTTTGCCCCTGAGTCACAGTGTGGAGGTATCAGAGGACGCGGCGCGGACTTTGCGGTGCACGTGGTTCGATTGATGCAGGAGGACTCGCGTATCCGATCGGAGTCGATGTCGACGCTTTTCGTGGACCTGGAGGCCGCTTTCCATCATGCTATTCGTGAAATTCTCATTCGATTCGACGGGGAGGATACGATCTCTGATGAGCGTATTGCTCAGCTGTTGCATGCCTCTGGTCTCCCGCCATCTTCCATGGACCTGCTGGCTGCCGAACTTACACGGCCACCGTTGTTTGAGGAGCTGGAGGTTCCTGCCCATTTGCAGCGTGTTCTTTCTGAGACGTTAACGGGCACCTGGGCTACTACCCAAGGGTCAGGCTCTGTCGCGATCATGACCACTGGCACCAGGCCAGGCAATACGCTAGCTGCGCAACTCTTCCTCTTCATCGTGTCCAGGAGTATTCGGCGCACCCAGGAGTTGATCCAGAGTGAAAGCTACACAAGGAGTTTAACGTGCCGTCTACCAGGACTCTCGACCCCCTTGCTCAATGTGATGCCCAGGTTTCAGCTAACGATGTAGAGTACAGCGACGACAGCCTGTTCAATGCTTGGGGGCCTGCATGTGCTATTATTGCTCGCACTCGTGCCCTTATGGCTATTGTGGCTGACTCCTTCACCCCGCTGGGCCTCAAGCTTAACGTGGGCCCCGCTAAGAGCGCCCTCATGGTCACCTTCAGAGGCCCTGGGTCTGTTACGGCCCGAAAACAGTTCTGGATCGAGGAGGAGGGTAAGGTTTCTATCCCGCCTACTGGAACGTTCCCCAAGGGGCTTACTCTGGAAGCGGTACACACGTACAAGCATCTGGGAGGGATGATTTCTGACAAGCAGGACCTGGCCCCGGAGCTGGCCTACCGTGTGTCGTCTACGACGTCGTCGCTTCAGGCCCTTCGGCAGGTGGTCTTTCGCAACCAGCAGTTGTCTCGGAAGCATAAGTTACAGCTTGCAGATGTGCTGATCATGTCGGGCCGGCTGTACAATGCTGCAACATGGCCACAGCCGACTACGGCACAGTTCAATCGGTACCGTGCTGGTATCGTGCGGATTTATCGGTCTGCTATTGGGAGGCCAGCATATGATCAGGAGGCTGTTCCCGATACGGACGTGCTTGCTACTGTAATGAGATGTGATGTGGATATTCTGCTAAGATGGCATCGTCTCCGTTATCTCAGTCGGCTCTATAAATATGCTCCTAGGGCTCTCTTTGGGCTTATTAGGGCCACTGCGGAACCCAAGCACTCCTGGTTCAACCTTGTCTTGGATGATTTGAGGTGGCTACGTACTCGGGTTTCCAGGCTGCGTGAATTTCCTAATCCGTTCTCGGAGTTCGGAGCTTGGGAGAAGGAGATTCTTGGGCGTGGGCAGCACTGGGCTAACCTGGTTCGATCTGGAGTGGAGGCACACATCCGTTGGGCTTGCCGTATTGAGGACGCACGAGCTCGCGCGCAGATATTTTTTCAGCATGCAGCGCGTATTGGTGTGCCACCAGATCTATCTCTGACGCCGGCACCTGTGCCTGCTGTGCATCGCTGCCCTTTCTGTGAGTTCGAGTCGGCCAAGTGTGCTGCGGTGAAGATGCATATTGCTCGGCTTCATTACCAGCAGCGCTCGGTCGCTGCCAGATATGTTCACGGCCCTACTTGTTCTGTATGTCTTGTTCGGTTCAGCACGGTTGAGCTTTGTATTGACCACCTTGCGTATGGGAGCCCGAATTGCTACATCACGGTCCTCTCCAATATGGTCCCTGAGGCTCCTGAGGTTCTGGAGATGGTTCGGGCCCAGGAGGCCTCTGACAGGAAAGCTGCTCGGAAAAAAGGGGCTATGAGAAGGGGGGCCTGGCTTCCTGCTTATCGTGTTCCTGGGCCTCGTAATGTTCCGCAGCTTTCGTTTTTACCGTATCGGGATGCCTGGGAAGTTATCCGCTCCATGGCCTACCAGTTTGAAGATGTTCCTGAGCCCCTCCTTGAGACTCGTGAAATGGACCCCCGATATGAGGCCCTGCCAGAAGATGAACATCAGTTTGAACCGCTTGCGTATGCTGGCCCTTCTGCCGAGCATTGCCCTCGGCCGCTGCAGTATGCTGTACTTGCTTTTCTTCACCTGTTCTCAGGAGCTAGACGTGCTGGAGATGTTCAGGACGAGCTTGAGAGAGTTTTGGTTTCGGGCCCGGTGGCTCTCATCATTATTTCGTGTGATGTGGCCTGTGACGCTGTGAATGGGGACTTGACCAGGGCCGACATTGTTTCAAAATGGGATCAGCTTTTGAGAACAGGTCGGGCCATAGGTTTGATTGGCGGTCCTCCCTGCGAGACATGGTCAGCAGCGAGGTGGCAGGAGCTCAGAGCTGCAGACCGTTATCGTCCACCTGCTCCCCTCCGTACTCTCAAACATCGTTGGGGCAGACCTGATGTCAGTCTCCGTCAGCACCAACAGCTCTCCATCGGCTCTCAGCTCTTGCTCAGCCAGCACCAGTTGATGCTGACTTGCCTGGAGGTAGGAGCTTGTGCACTGAAAGAGCACCCTGAGGTTGCTCACTGGGAAGAAAGGGCACCCAGTTCGTGGCAGTCTGCCACGTCGTGTGCTCTGAGTGCAGCTCCCCCCTCTCGGACGGTCTCATTTGACCAATGTGTTTTCGGCCAAGTGAGCAAGGCCCCTACGACGTTTCTGTGTATTCGGTTGAGTTCCCTCGTGGAGGACATTTTAAGTCAAGGAAAAGGGGGAAGGTGCCCACATCCGAAGAAGACCCACACCACCCTCCTCGGCATTGACCCGACCACAGGAAAATGGCGTACGGCTCCCAAGAAAAGGTACCCTCAGGACCTATGTGCTGCCATGGCCAGGGCTGTCGCCCAATATGTGGAAGAGGCTTTCAATTTATGTGATCCCGATGATCTAGATTCTAGTGATTTACCTGACGAGCTGAGTGCCTTCTTTCAGGCCCTTGATTTATATGCTGCTGACACCGCGGAGGGACAGGCTGATATAGCTCTTGATTTTGCTGGTTTCAGATTGAAGGGGCCCCGGGACACCCGTTTCGACCGCCCCCTGGAGGGTGTTGCCCCTCCCCCACTGGCGGGACCTCTGCAGGCTCCTGTGGAGCCTGGTCCCTGGCCTGTGGAGGAAGATGATCCGTGGGCGGAGGAAGGCATGCTCCAGTCTCGTGAGGCGGCTGGTGTCCCGTGGGATCCCCAACCCCCTCCTCCTCCTCCTCCTCCCCCCCCCCCGCCCGTGTAGAGCTCAGCGACGAGCTCAGACGCCAGATCCAGGCTCGGCGGGAACAAACACGCTTCCGACGTGCTGTTCGGCGCTCGCTTCCAGCAGGAGGCCTCTTCTCTTCTGTGAATAGGTGTGGCGCGGTGGGATAGGGGACCCACCTTCTTTTTTGTTGATGTATTGTGTCTCTCTTGCATAGCGCTTGATTGCCATTATATCTGTGGGGTAGGCTGACCATGAGCCTCAGAGAGTCAGAGTCAGAGAGTCCTCCTCCTCCTCCTCCTCCTCCTCCTCTTCCTCCTCCTCCTCCTCTTCTTTGTCCTCCTCCTCCTCCTCCTCCTCCTCCTCCTCCTCATTGCCTCCTCCTCCTCCCTGCCTCCACCTCCTCCTCCTCCTCCTCGTCGTCCCTTCTCCTCCCTACCATCCCCCCCTGGACATGATCGCGTTGTACGGGAAGCTCTTGCCCATTGTCGGCCTCGGGGGGGCCCTCGCCGAGCCTCGCGGCCATCAAAAAACGACTGGGGATAAACAAACCAATCTGGGGGAAAGGGTCGGGATTTCCACGGGCCCTGTATCGAAAAAGAAGGACGTCGCATGTCTGGGGAGATCCTGGCGTTGCAATTTTCTCCCAGGGGCGTTGGTTCGCCCAGCTTCGGGCCCCGCGGGGCCCTCACAGATGGATCCAGCTCGAGAAAGGTGGCGCAGAAAGATGCGTTATGGGGATTTGGTCGTGGTTTTTGACGATGCTTATTTTTTCGCACTTTCGGATATTAGAGAGTCGGTAGCGAATTAGCGAGTCGGGTCGACTTGGAACGTGTGTCGGATCGGAGCGCATCGGCACGGAATCGCCATCTTATCGGATCGGTTGCGCCAGGACGCACAACAGCGCCATGCAAGCTTCGGGCCGCACCGGCTCGCTGGGGAATCGAAACCGATCGAGACGGCCGACGCCGAGAAACGAACCGGATCGATCGGATCGAAATGGGCCGAGTTGGTGAGACCGAGACCCAGACATGCTCGCAAGTAAGCCAAGCATCCTGAAGGGCGCGAGGGCCCATAGGCAAGGGCACCTGCGGTTCCTGCCAACCTGCGCTGTGGAGAACTCGTCAACCATAACCGACATCGGATTGCCCGCGCCGTCCCACTGCCGGACGGCTGATTCAAGACATGCTCGCGTCGTGAAACTTTTTTGGTCGGCGGGTCGGGAGCGGGCCCCTTCCGGTCAAGAGCTAGGCGGGGCGCGCGAAGCCCTAATTGGGGAGACAGGGCGCGGGCGGGCGGGGCCTCAGGCGGCCGGAGGGTGCAGAGTACAGGCGGTGCCGAAGATTTGCACAGGACAAGGTACGCCATGGACAGAAGAAGGGGGCGAAGTTCGCGTCGTGAAACAAAAATTATCCCAGTGCGACCCTACCTAGGAGTGGGAGCATCTAGGAAAACAACATCTACATCTACACCGACAGCTACATTAACATATACATCTACATCTACACCGATTGCTACATTAACATTAACATGTTGGCTATGCTATGCTATGCTATGCTGCGCTATGCTATGCTATGATATGCTATGCTATGCTGCGTTATGCTGTGCTATGCTATGCGATGCTGCGCTTTGCTATGCGATGCTAGACTATGATGTGACATGTTATGCTGCGCGATGCTATGATATGTTATGCTATGCTATGCTATGATATGCTGCGCTGTGCTATGATATGCTATGCTGCGCTATGCTATGCTATGATATGATACACTATGTTATGCTATGACATGATATACTATGCTATGATGCGCTGTGCTATGTTAGGCTAATTTATGCTATGCTACGCCATGCTATGATTCGCTATGATATGATATGATATGCTATGCCATGCTATGGTATGCTGCGCTATGCTATGCTGCGCTATGCTATGCTAGGATGTGATATGATATGCTACGCTATGCTATGCTATGATAATGCTGCGCTGCGCTGCGCTAAGCTAAGCGGAGCTAAGCTAGGCTAGGCTAAGCTAGGCTAAGCTAAGCCAGGCTCGGCTAAGCTAAATTAAGCTAGGCTAAGCTAAGATGAGATAAGCAACGCTAATATAAGGAGACGTAACTGGGAAAACCGCGGGGCGGATACTGGGGGAACCGCCCGGGGCGGACCGCCCCGGGCGGTGCACACCGCCGGGCAGCGCACACCGCCGGTGTGCACTGCCCGGCCCCTTTAAGAAAGAGAGTAAGAACCCTCTAGGCAGAGCCTAGGTAGGGAACAAGGCGGAACACTTTTCGTCGTCTGGGGCCTCTGGGGGTCCTCGCCAGCCCTCGGTGCCGTCAAACAAGGACTCGGGATGGCACGCCAGTCCCGGGGAACGGGTCGGGACTGCCGAAGACCCCAACACAAAATCCTGATGCGCATGTCTGGGACTGGGCACAATGGCCGACATCAAACCTTGAGATCTGTGGCTACACATTTTTCAGCACGCGCGTTTTCGCCGCGTCTTCGTCCCAAGGAACCCCACACGGACCGATCCGTCTCGAAAGACACCGCAGAAATGTTGGGTCGAAGGCTCCAGTTGTGCTTGTTCGCGAGGTTTTATTCGCGACGTCGGCTCCCAAGGTGGGATCGGAAAATTTGGGCACGACACCCGAAAACAAATGTTATGCAGAACCGGTAGCGGCTACTGCCGGGCGCAGGCGACCTTTTGTATCAAACGGACAACTTCCGCGACCACTCCGACAACGAACTCGGGCCAAAACGGACAGGAACTGCTGCCGGTCCTCGATCAAGGGGCCCAAGGACACACAAAGAAATACACACAAATAACAGGATTCTCCATATTTTCCTATACTTTCTGGTTTTTTGTCTCCCCCACACTTCCCATGCTTTCCCATATTTTCAAGGGAATCGACGATTCATTGTCTCTGTGTGTGTTTTTCCCCTCCTGACTCGTCCACTATCCGTTCCGTGCTGCCCAGTTTGATCGCGCTGGACTCCCGGCGGTCGGAGTGGTCCACGTCGTCGTACACGCCGCGGTGGCACTCCCGCAGGAAGGCCGCGAAGTAGTCGCCACCCGCGTCGGCGGCCTTCGGGTCCTGGAGCAGCTGCGCCACGGCGCCCCGGTACCTGAGGGGGGAGCGGTGCAATGGAGAATCATGGGACGCACAGAGACAGACTAATACTGAGTGTCCGCCCTGGAGGCGCGCGTCCGACCCGAACATATAGTATGCCCATCTTGCAGCAGATCGTTTCTCGAGCGGTGTGGCCAGAAAGCGCCCGCCACGACGCACATGCTAGAAGATTTCTCGGTGCGCGCGTCAACCCTGGGGGGGCAGCGAACACATAGTATAAGTATGTTTGGGGGGCGCCGAAACCATGCCAAGAAACACCCTGCTTGCCTCCAGGGTGCCCTGGGTTTCTTGGGTTTCGATGGCTTTGCTATGGGAAGCGTGTCGTCCCCACACCAAACATCAGTGGACGTCCTGGGGTCTCAGGGTTTGGTTTCTTGTGAAAAGGTTTCTTGTGGAACGGCCCCTACTGTGTGGGGGACCAGGTCAGCCTGGGGGGCAGCGTCGAGCTTAATTCGGCAACATGTCGCCGAGGCGTCGGCAATCGGCCCCCGATGGCCAAGCCGCGCGCTCCTGGGCGGGGTGGGCTTTCGGGGGGTTGGACATCGAGCTTGAACTAGCGACATATCACCGATCAAGCGTCGATCGGACGCCGATAGCGAAGCCACACGCTCCTGCCGGGTGAGGTGGCCCGAATATCAGGACCCCGTCAGCGACGAGTGGGCGATTGGTGGTCGACCCGCTCCTCCGACGCTACAGGTTCTTCTCACCGCCGGCCCTCAAGGATCTCGACCCCTTCCCTGGGGTCAGGAGGCTTCCGTCCCGAATCGTTTTCGGACGGTGGCTGGACTGGGAGCTGGCCGCCAGAGGCCTACGGAACCACAGGAGAACTGGCCGTCGCGTTTTTGTTTGCGCGGCGCCCAGATCTGCGGGCATGCGCTCCACGCCCCTGGGCATCTCCCCCTGTGGAGGCGGCCGGGGAGCTCAGCAGGAACAAGTCTGAAACCGGGCCTGTCCCTCTACAGGAGGAATATTCAAAATAGTTACAAAAATAAAGCAGGGACGTTTTTTGTTTCTCTTTTTTTTTTTCTCTATGTATGAGCATTGTTTTACAATTGTTCGTCCAAAATCCGCCTGCAGGGGGACACGCCCGACCTAGAACAAGTCAAAAGAACATCGGCCACGAGGGGGGTGGGGGGAAGGCGCACTCGACCAACATCGGTCCCCAAAGACCCTCCCTGGGTCCTGGGTCCAGCCCGACCAGCTTCTCGAGCCGCGCCCGGCCGTGCCGACGATGGGGCCCCTTTTCCAAGACCAGTGCTTGGCTATACCTCAACCCCCCCCAGCTGGCTCAAAGATGCCACCTACTCCCCGATATACAATGTTTTGATGTTCTCGATGCGGGACCAGGAATTACCCGTGCCCGGCTTGCTATCCCAAGTAATTGTTCGGCGGTCCCGGGGCCCCGCAAGGCCCCTCGAAGCAGAGAGCGACGAGACATATCCCTCTTGACTGTTGCCGAGACGCTGGGTGTCTGGGATTGGTGGTCGATGCGTTCCCCCCTGAACCCGCCATGACATCGGATCCGCCGTGCTGTGGTTCATTTTTCGATTGGAAATCGTGTCGAACATGCAGTGGCTGGAAAATCATCGTTTAAGCATCAGACAGGTCGGGCGGAAAATTCCGCAACCGCATGGCGGGAACAGCGGCGGTAACATAGGGCTACGACTGACATCAGAGCAGCTTGAACAGTAGGCCGGGGATTCCCGCCCTGCGTGCGACATCGACCAGAGCACACAGCGCATCCGAGGGCGTACGGTACCTCCCCTGTCACCGCCTGTGGACGATGGTAACTCACGGGAACCCAGACATGCGACGTCCTGATTTTTTCAGGACGGGGTCCCTGGAAGTCCCGACCCTTTCCCTGGGACCGGTTTTGCATCCTGAATCTTTTTGTTGACGCTCCCGAGTCCTGGCGAGGGCCCCCCGAGGGCGAAATTGGCGAAAAACCTCCGTTCCGGATTTTTGTAAAGACCCGAGCATGTCTGGGAATTGGCAATCGAGTGATCTGGACAGAACGGGGCCCGCAGCGATAGAGGCTGCGCTCTCTGTCGGTTCCCTCGCGCGCGCCCGGTGTGCGATCGGGAATGAGGAGGAGGAGGAGGAGGAGGAGGAGGAGGAGGAGGAGGAGGAGGAGGGGAAGGAGAAGAAGGAGGAGGACGGGAAGGAGGAGGAGGAGGAGGAGGAGGAGGGAAAAGAGGAGGAGGAGGAGGAGGAAAGGGAGGAGGAGGAAGAGGAGGAGGACGACGAGGAGGAGGAGGAGGGAAGGGAGGAGGAGGAGGAGGAGTAGGAGGACGAGGAGGAGGGGCCCTCCTGGCGCGACCCACAGCACCCACGGGGCCCTGCGCTGCGAGCCCGTACGGGTGGCGGCGGCGGCGGGGAGGGCAAGAGCTGGCGGGGCGGGAGGAGAGGCCCGGAGTCCACCGGAGGGGGGGCCCCGGGACACGCAAAGATTGAGCAGACACAAATCCCAGGATCCCTGCCAGATCGGCGCTGGGGCCCCCGGGCGGCGCCTCCGGCGCCACCCCTGGCGCGCTCCGCGCGCCACGGAGGGGGGTCCAGCGCCGATCCGAGAACTCCGCGCGGACCTCCGAGTTTTTATGTTTATGCCACTTTTTGTTCCTCTACAACAATTGAACAACGTTTTATGTTTTATGTTTTTATGTTTTATGCCAACAATTTGTTCCAGTTTTTATGTTTTATGCCTTTTTGTTCCAGTTTTTATGTTTTATGCCAACAATTGAACAGGCACAAATCCCAGGAGCCCTCCTACTGTCCCACCTGTTCTCCCCATAGTTTGCTCTCTACTTCCGTGTGAGCAGGGCCCGACCGTCCCGGCATTCCTACCGTCATACCACGAAATGTTCTTAGAACCCAGCGATGTTCTAAGAACAACAACGATGTTCTTAGAACGTAAGCCCGATGTGTTCCAACAAGACAATCCCAGCCAGACATGTTCTAAGAACATTTCGTGGGAACCACAAAAGGTTCTTAGAACATTGTTTGGTGGGGCTATAGGCGAGCCGGGATGCTTCGCCACTGCTTGATCCGTGGGGGTCGGCGATCCATTGTGTCTGTGTGTGTTTTCCTCTCCTGGCCCCCAGACGTGCGACGCCCTGATTTTTTTCCCTCCAGCGAAGCACCAACCAACGTCCACCACACGAAGTCACCAGACTGGATGCCGGCTGCCGAGTTCACGCAACTAAGGGGCTACCCGCCGGGCCCGAGAAAAAAACCCTGGAGTGGGGCAACGAAGCAGATGCATGTCACGGGATCGACACGACTCCCGGGATCCGCCCTATTTTCCCACCTGTTCTGGGTTTTCGTCTTCTCCCCCCCACTTCCCATATTTTGTCCTATACCTTTCTGGGGTTCGGCAATCCATTGTGTCTGTGTGTGTTTTCCTCTCCTGGCCCCCAGACGTGCGACGCCCAGATTTTTTTCAACGCGGGGTCCCTGGAAGTCCCGACCCTTTCCCCGGGACCGGTTTTGCATCCTGAGTCGTGTTTTGACGGTCCCGAAGCCCTGCGAAGGCCCCCAGAGGCCGAAACTGGCCAAAAGCCTCCCGCCCTGATTTTTTTTTTTTTTGAAAAATAAACAACGCGGTCATGTCTGGATCTACATACCAACCTCGTTGCCCATCTACATATGCGGGACGGGAAAATGGCCACAGCCGCTGCTTCTTGTTTGCGCCGGTCGAAAAAGAAGGAGTGGTTGTGGTCATTTCCCTGGTGCCGAGTTCAACGGAAATGACCACAACCACTGCTTCGTTTCTGCGGGCTGGAAGGCGGCAACAGAAGAAAAGCAAAATAAACAACGCGGTCATGTCTGGATCTACATACCAACCTCGTTGCCCATCTACATATGCGGGACGGGAAAATGGCCACAGCCGCTGCTTCTTGTTTGCGCCGGTCGAAAAAGAAGGAGTGGTTGTGGTCATTTCCCTGGTGCCGAGTTCAACGGAAATGACCACAACCACTGCTTCGTTTCTGCGGGCTGGAAGGCGGCAACAGAAGAAAAGCAGTGGCTGTGGTCGTTTTCCCGCTCCGTAACATACCAACCGCGTTGCCCCCGAGGTGCCACAGCCGTGCCGCCTCCGCGACCTCCGCCGCGCCGCCGCCGGTCCGCCGCAGCTCGTCCGCCCGCGCGGAGACCCACGTGCGGGGCGGGCACGCGCCCCGCGCCTTGAGGTACCGGTCCTTCATGGGCGAGTTCCCCACCACCGCTGCCAGATGCAGGACGGGGGAGAGGGAGGACGAGGAGGTCTCCTCCTCCTCCTCCTCCTCCTCCTCCTCCTCCTCCTCCTCCTCCTCCTCCTCCCTTTCCTCCTCCTCCTTCTCCTCCCTTTCTTCCTCCTGCTCCTCCTCCTCTCTTTTCTACATGTGGTAGTGGTGGTGGAAAAAGGACCCATCGGTCCTGGCGGCCGCCCCGAATGCGGCTTCAGCAGCCGGGGTCGGAGGATCGCGCCGCATCGCCGATACCCAAACACCCAACATGACTACCCTGACTGAGCTCCGACGGCGCGGGCAAACTGCACCATCGTCAAACATCACGACCGGAGCGCGGGGTCACATCTTTTTCCTGCATTCCCCCAGCCGGATCGATCTGTGATGGTCGTGGGGCCGAAAACTTGGCAACGCACGTTGTGACAAATCGCGACTCCCCGGCCGGATCTTAAAGTATTGTTATTATTTTTCACAGAAAAAAGCGTTCGGCCTTCCAAAGCCCTCGCCAGGCTCCGAGATCGCCAAAAAGGTCAAGTATTGTTTCGGCGGTCCATGACCCCGAGCATGCCCGGGACGGAAAACCGGCCCTGGGGAAAGGGTCGGGACTTCCAGTGACCACGAAATGAAAGTACATCGGCGACGATGCATCGGAGACGTCGGGATGGACCCAATCGGGCCCCAGATCGAGCCGCATCGCCGATGCATCGGCGATCCCAGACCGCCGACGTCGTGATTTGTTCATTACGTCGACCCCTGGAGGTCTCGACCCATTCCCCGCGACCGGTCTTTCGTCCTGCGTCGTACGCTCCCGAGGCCCGGCGAGGGCCCCCCGAGGCCGAAAATGAACGAACAAAAACTCCCGTCCTGATTTTCCCATCACCCGAGGGGGTCTGGGATGGCAGCGTGAGCCCCCGACCCCACCTGCTCTGGCGCCCAATTGGGGGCGCCGGGAGGTCCACGGGCATCGCCTCCACAGGGTGCCAGGCAAGAACAAACGGCGGCCCTCGCGCCCGGCCCGCCTCCGCTGAAAATCGGCTCCAGGAGCCAGCCCCTCCCCTGCCTGGACGCCCGAAATGGGTGCGGATAATTAACAACTGGTACAATGCTCCCCCACGAGTGTTGTCCAAAACCGGCATTGCTGGGCCTGTTTTCCACCACCACCACCAGAAGTAGGAGGGGGAGGGGCTCCTCCTCCTCCTCCTCCTCCTCCTCCTCCTCCTCCTCCTCCTCCTCCTCCTCCTCCTTACCCCCTCCAACTTATGGTGGCGGTGGTGGAAAGCAGGCCCATCAGACAGCGGCCGCCGATGGGCAGGCGGCTCTCTGCCTTCCATGAGCCACGTCCGCGGCGGCGTGGGCAGCGAGCCCTGCTCAGAATCATCAGGAACTGCGGTTGGGCATGGTACAGTCGGACCTAGGCCAGAAGAACACCCTTCAAGCTCATGAGACCTTCCGCCACCCCAAGTGAAAAGCACTCCGGGATACCCTCCCCCAGGATGCACAATAACGTCCAACAGCCACGAAGACCATGAGGGCACCCTCCCCGAACCTACCTAGATCTTATACCTCGGTCCGACTGTACCCATCCTTTGCGTACCCATTTCTCGAGTAGGGGATCGACTACAGAGTTGATCTACCCCATAATGGATTTTCTCGTCCACTCTACAAACAACTAAGCAGAGTGCTCCGTAGATCTACGGCGTATCCTCATTACTTTTTTGAGATCCACACGACAAGTCCAAGTTAGGGCAACTCCATTATGAAAGTAGTCGATCCCCTACTCGAACTTCGATCGTCCCGATCCTGGGGTCCGCCGTGGCGCGTTCTTCGGTGCAAGCCCAGCCGTGCGACGAGAGGCCTCCCGGGGAGGAGGAAAGGGAGGAGGAGGAGGAGGAGGAGGAGGAGGAGGAGGAGGAAGAGGAGAGGAGGAGGGAGGAGCAGGGAGGAGCAGCGAGGAGGAG
>CAUYUJ010017632.1:100570-167368 GCA_963575745.1 Prorocentrum cordatum | reverse complement strand
CCTCCTCCTCCTCCCCCTCCTTCTTCCTCCTCCTCCTCCTCCTCCTCCTCCTCCTCATCCCTCTCCTCCCTCCCACTCCCCCCTCCCAGATACCATAGGGAACTCCCCGGAAGGCCCCAGTGGCAGGGTCCGCATGGCACCACCGCCTCCATTTCGACACACCCCTCGCAACGTTCGTGGCACCACAGGGAGCTCCACCGAAGGCCCCAGTGGCAGGGTGTACATGCGTCCCCGCGACTCAAGTCCGCACACCCCTCACAAGGTTCGTCGCGCCGTAGGAAGCTCCACCCAAGGCCGCAGTGGCAGGGTTTACATGCGTTCCCGCGGCTCATTTCGGCACCCCCCTCACACGTTCGTGGCCCCAGAGGGAGCCCCACCGAAGGCCCCAGTGGCAAGGTTTGCATGCGTCCCCGCAGCTCATTTCGGCGCACCCCTCACACGGTTCGTGGCCAAAGAAAGAGCTCCACCCAAGGCCGCAGTGGCAGGGTTGACATGCGTCCCCGCGACTCATTTCGGCATACCCTTCACACGGTTCGTGGCACCATGCAGAGCTCCACCGAAGGCCTCAGTGGCAGGGTGTACACGCGTCCCCGCGACTCATTTCGGCGCACCCCTCACACGGTTCGTGGCCAAATAATCAAGCTCCACCCAAGGCCGCAGTGGCAGGGTTTACATGCGTCCCCGCGACTCAGTGCGGCACACCCCTCACACGGTTCGTGGCTCTACAGGGAGCTCCACCGAAGGTCTCACTGCGCAGTTCGCATGCTTTTTCCCCGCCCAGTACAACGTTTCGTGGCCCGATAAGGAGCTCCACCGAAGGTCCCAGTGGCGCAGCCCGCATGCGGTTCCCCCGCCCAGCACAAAGTTTTGTGGCCCCAGAGGGAGCTCCATGGAAGACGATACCCACAACTGCGGTACTCACTACTGCATAACTACTTTCAATACGGGGTTCCTGGAAGTCCCGATACTCTCCCAGGGACCGGTTTTTCACCCTGAGCCGTTTTGCCTTGACGGTCACATGTCTGAGCTCGGTAAACGCCCCTGGCTTCCCCTGACTTCGGCGCCTGCAGCGGCAGCGGCCGCCGCGGGGCCGTCGACCCTGCGGGCGGCGCCATGCGCCGCCTCGGCGGCGGCCGCCTCCTCCGCCGCCGCGCCGCCCACCGCGGGCGCGCGCGCGGCGGGCCGCGCGGCCTCTGCGGCGGGAGGGGCCGCCGCGGAGGCGGCCGGCTCCGCCGCCGCGCCGCCCATGTGGCGCCCTCCCCCGGCGCTGCGGCGGGCGCCTCGGCGCCTGCGCGGCCTCAGACGTGGTCGCGTCGTGCAGAACTCAAGGCGCATGGCTTTTGGCCCAGCTGGAGCATGTATTAAAAACGGCACTGTGCACCCACACCGCTACTCCACGGGCCTCTGCTGGGCTGCAATCTGCCTAGAAGCCGAAGCGCATCCAGCCGTGGCTACGAGGGCCCTCCGGGGGGCCCAGACGGGCGACATCGAGGGACGGGCAGCGGCATCGGTATACCGTTTCCTCGTCTGACATTCCAGACCCCCTACGTCATGATTTTTTCATTTCGTCGGCCCCTGGAAGCCTCGACCGGATCTTCATCCTGAGGCCCTCTGTGACGTTCCCGAGGCCCGGCGAGGGCCCCCCGAAGCCGAAAATAGCGAAAACCTCCTGTCATGATTTCTTCATCACCTGAGGGGGTCTGGGTTCCTCCGGTAAGGAAAAAATGTAGCCCCTTCGTCTTCGGCCCCGCATTCGCCCCCTCTCACGCCTGTGCTGCCAAACGCTTGAGGCTAACTTTGAAATGGGGGGGAGGGGGGGCGTGGCGTCAAGGGTTCCACCTTGCTGTCCATCTACGGTCCCCCCCCCTCGATCCACCTTCGGGTCGGGCGAAAGGGGGGGATAGCAAAAGGGGGGTTTGAGAATCAGCTCACGTAGCTGATTTTCCCGGCGCCTCCCGGCGCCGGAGGCGGCTATGTATCGAGGAATGGGCCCATCGGTGAGGCCGAAACCAGCTGCATGCAGCAAATTTCGTAACCCCCCCTTTCCCAATCCCCCCCTTTCGTCCGGCCCGACGCCTCCTCCCTCGCCCCTCCGCCCGAGCCCCGTCCTGCTCCGGCTGCCAGGGCCTCACCAGCGGGGACCGCACCGACAGCCATGCCGCCACCGAGCACGCCGCCGGCGCGCACCTGCTCGAGGGCGGCTCCCCTCGCCGCCGCCGGCGCTGGTCTGATGGTGCTCCCATGACTCGCAGAGTGCTTGCTCGCAAGGTGCGAACAAAAACTGATGCCTGCTTCGAGGGATGCATCGTGGGTCCCCCGCGGCGGAGCCCGGCCGTTTGCGAGCGGTTACTTTGCGAGTCGTGGAACGCGCTTGTCCACAATGGGTGGCGTGCGGGGGCGGTGAGCAGAATCAAGAGTTATGTTGCCCCCATCGTACTTAAGGAACACATCCCAGAAATAGTTTCGAGCACCCGGAAAAGTGTCGAAAGAGTGTCGAAAGAGTGATCGGACGAGTGTCTCCCAGGGCCCGACACCTGAAAACCCTAGAGTTTCGGTATTTTGCTGGTGCTCGAAATTCTTTCTGGCGGTCAAGGCTAAAGCAGGTTGGAACTCATAACGCTGGTCGACGTTCCCGCCGTCCGTCGTCGCCGGAGCCGCTCGTCGTCGCCGTCCGCCGCCGACGGCGCCGCTCGTCGTCGCCGCCGCCGGCGAAGCTCGTCGTCATCGCCGCCGCACGCCACCGCTCGTCGCCGTCGTGGGGGAGCGGCGCGCAGCGGCGCCGTGGGCGCCGCCCGTGCGTCGGCACCGTCGTCGACGCCGTCGCCGAAGCTCGGTCGTCGACCTTCGACCGACGAGGATCGACGGGTGTCATCGTCGCTTTTCAAAAGTGTCTCACAACAACATAAACATAAACTTTCGGCGGTCCGCGCGGATTTCTTGGATCCGTGCTGGACCTCCCTCCCTGGCTCGCGAAGCGCGCCAGGGGCGGCGCCGGGGGCGCCGCCAGGGGGGTCCCAGCGCAGATTCAAGAAATCAGCGCGGAGCGCTAACAATTTATGTTTATGCCATTTCTCTTCTCCGATTGCGATTTCGTAGACGGTCTCTGGTCTGCGGAGGTTTGAATGATTTGTGGATATTTCAGGAAGGTCTCCGAGGTTCTGGGGGGTCCTCGGGGAGGCTCCTGGAGGCTCTGCGTAGGTTCTCGCCGTCGCCGCCGCAGAGGCCGTCTGCGTCGCCGATCCTCGAGCCTCGATCCTTGAAGATCGAAAATCTGGTTTAGGGACGGTTTTCACTCTCTTCGGGACTCTGGGAGGCCTGTCGTAGCCACAGCTGGAACCGCCCGGAAATTCTCATCGAAAAGCACCCATGGACAGGTCCATGGAACGAGTTTGAGGAGGAAGTTGTGGTGGTGGTGGTGGTGGTGGTGGTCGTCGCCATCGCAACTCAAACAAATTGTCTTCGCGTCTTCTGCATTGGGGGCCCGCATTGGGCCCGAGGGCCACTGGGCATTACTCCCAGGCGTGAGACAGGTGGCCACAGAGTGGGGGGTTGTCCGGGAGCCGACTTTTAGTCGATCTCGATCGTCTTCGTCGAAAGCATCGTCGCCGCCGCCTTCAAAGCCGTCGGCGCTGTCCTCGTCGTTGTAGCCGTCGTCGCCGTCGCAGTCGCAGTCCTTGGCGACGCTGTGCCCGCCGCCGCCATCGCAGTCGCTCGCCGACGTCGTCGATGCCGCCGCCGTTGTTGTCGCAACCGTCGCCGCCGGAGCCGCCGCCGACGCCGTCGCAGATGCCGTTGCCGTCGCCGTCGTCGTCGCGTCGTCCTCTCCGCTGCCGCCGCCGTCGTCGCCGTCGTCGTCGTCGCCGCCGCCGCCGCCGTCGTCGTCGTCGCTGCCGTCGTCGTCGTCGTCGCCGCCGCCGCCGCCGCCACCGTCGTCGTCGTCGCCGCCGTCTTCCAAGCCGCCGCCGCCGCCGCAGGTCGCAGCCCTCGGCGGCGGCGCCGCCGCCCGCCGTCCGCAGCGGGCGGGCGTCCGCAGCGGGCGGGCGGGGGCCCGCGCGCCCTCCGGGGCCCACCGCCCGCCCCGCGGGGGTATCTGCTGGCCCGGTTGCATGCAGGCCCGGGTCAGTCAGGCGCTGCCGGATCCTGTGCGAGCCCCAGACCCAGGAGGAGGAGGAGGAGGAGGAGGAGGAGGAGGAGGAGGAGGAGTGCGAGGAGTGCGAGCATGAAAGACAGTTGAAATCTTAAAAGGGGAGGAGATGAAACGAATAGACTGACTGCTGGACGACGCCAAACCACCCGCTCGCGCTGTGAGAACATCACGACGGGAAGCTTTTTTCGCTGCTTTCGGCCTCGAGGGGCCCTCGCCAGAGTCAAGGGGTCCAGACCGCTGGGAGTCGACGCTGCGAAAAAAATACACACGACGTTGGGGGTCAGGGAAGATCCTGCAGGATCCAGCAGGATCCTACACTCAAGCCCGGGTCAGTGCACCCCTGGCTCTGTTGGATCCTGCAAGATCCGGCGCTCTGCCAGACCCCCGTCGTTCCCAAACATGCGACGTCCTGCTTTTTCCCATACGGGGTCCCTGAAATCCCGACCCGTTCTCTGGGACCGGTTTTTCATCCCGAGTCATCTTTCGACGGTCCCGAGGCCCGGCGAGGGCCCCCCGAGGCCGAGGTCGGCCAGAAAACCTGCCGCCCCGATCTGATTTACGACGCGGGGTCTCTTGAGCCCCGAGCCCCACCGAATGGGAAGGGTGACCCACAGGTTTGGACGGACGTCCGAAATGGGTACGGAAAGAATGGGTGCAATGCCCAAAAACATACTTGTCCCAAACCAACAGCGGCCGCTGTTGGGCAGGCGGCCTTCTGTCTCGAATGGACACAGGCCGCGGCGGCGTGGACAGCGAGCCCTGTTCAAAATGAAAAAGATCCGCTGTTGGGCATTGTACCCATTCTTTCCGTGCCCATTTCGTTCGTGCAGAACCGGGCACCCCGATGCCGAAGTCGGCCAGAAAACCTGCAGCCCTGATCGTCTTTTACGACGCGGCCCTGTCGGGGTCTCTTGAGCCCCGAGCCCCACCGAATGGGAGGAGTCTCTCTCTCTCTCTCGTTCGCTTGCAAAGTATTAGGTCTCTAGCTGCAATAATACTCAACATATCTGCGCAACCCCGAAAACTGTTTCCCTTAGTTCTCAAGCTGATTTTCCAGGGAGCTCGCTGTCCCCATTGACAGCACTTTCAAGTGTGTAAGGAGCTCTACCAGGTCCCACCAGGCACCCCAAACCGACAGCGGCCGCTGTTGGGCAGGCGGCCTTCTGTCTCAAATGGGCACAGGCCGCGGCGGCGTGGACAGCGAGCCCTGTTCAAAATGAACAAGATCCGCTGGAGGAGGAGGAGGAGGAGGAGGAGAGAGGAGGAGGAGGAGGAGGGGGAGGAGGAGGAGAGGAGGAGGAGGAGGAGGAGGAGGAGGAGGAGGAGGAGGAGGAGGAGGAGGAGGAGGAGGAGGAGGAGGAGGAGGAGAGGAGGTATAGGAGGAGAGAGGAGGAGGAGGAGGAGGAGGAGGAGGAGGAGGAGGAGGAGGAGGAGAGAGGAAAAGGAGGAGGAGGAGGAGAGGTGGAGGAGGAGGAGGAGGAGGAGGAGGAGGAGGAGGAGGGGAGGAGGAGGAATAGGAGGAGGAGGAGGAGGAGGAGGAGGAGGAGGAGGAGGAGGAGGAGAGGAGGAGGAGGAGAGGAGGAAGGGAGAAGGGGAGGAGGAGGAGGAGGAGGGAGGGAGGAGGAGGGAGGAGAGAGAGGAGAGGAGGAGGAAAGGAGGAGGGGGAGAGGAGGGAGGAGGAGTAGGAGGAGGAGGAGGGAAGAGGAGGAGGAGGAGGAGGAGAGGAGGAGGAGGAGGGGGTGTCCTAAGCCCTTCCGTGCCCATTTCGTTCGGGCAGAACCGGGCACCCCAGGAAGGCGCCCAGCACCACGAGCCGGCCCACGCGCACGTCGCAGGGCAGGACCGCCAAGTGCCTGCCGAGCGCGGTCAGGCGGGCAGCGGGGCCGCCCGCTGCCTCCTGCGATGCGGCGCAGGGGGGGCGCCACCGGCACCGCCGCCGCGGCAGCCGAAGCCAGAGGCGGAGGAGGAGGCGGAGGAGGAGGAGGAGGAGGAGAAGGAGGGAGGAGGAGGAGGAAGTGGAGGAGGAGGAGGAGGAGGAGGAGGAGGAGCAGGAGGAGCAGGATGATGATGAGGAGGAGGAGGAGGAGGAGGAGGAGGAGGTAGGGAGGAGGAGGAGGAGGAGGAGGAGGAGGAGGAGGAGGAGAAGGAGCAGGAGGAGGAGGAGGAGGAGGAGGAGGAGGAGGAGGAGGAGGAGGAGGAGGAGGAGGAAGGGGAGATGGGGACGACCATAATTGGGGAAACCAGAAGGTCCCGATACTGCTACTCCCCAGACCTCTCCCGGGTTGCATTCTGACCAGGATGTCGAGGCGAATCCAGCGGTGGCGACGAGGGCCTTCCAGGAGTCCCCAACAAGGAAAAACGAGGGAAGGTTAGCGGTATGGGCACCGTTCCGCCTCTGAATGGTCACTCGCTCCTGGCCCCAGTCCCCCTCGTCCCCCCCTCCCCCCTCCCGGGCTGCCCGTCCTCATCCCTCCGCCCTTCCATTTTCCAGCTCCTTCTGCCGCTCCTTCTGCTGCTCCTGCTGCTGCTCCTCCTCGTTGTCGTCGTCCTCGTCGTCATCGTCCTCCTCGTCGCTGTCGTTCCTGTCGTTTTCGTCGTCGTCGTCATCCTCCTCCGTCTCCTACAACGGTGGTGCAACAGGTAAGAGCTCGTGTCCCTGCCTGTTCGAGCTAGGAAGCACCCAGCCGGCCAAGAAAACTGGTGGTCCCCGGTCACGGGCCGCGGTGCGCAAAGGTCCTCGGAGGGGGCCGCCGGGGGGGTCGGATCGGCTCGGATCGCATCGGACGTCCACGGCGTGAGGCAGCTGTAGTCTGAAGCCGGGCCTATCCCCCTACAGGGGGATTTTCGACGAAAAATGAAAAATACTCAAACAAATACCCCCACAGTGCTCAAACATACTCAACAAATCGTCCCCGGACGAATTATCTTGTAACTACATATGTTTGAAGATTCCCCCTGTAGAGGGACAGGCCCGACTGAACTGCAGCCTCCCAGCACGGGGAAAGGCAAAGAACAAAAAGGCAGGACCGCCAAGGCCCATGCACTCCAGCAGGCCAGACGCGCGCCGACAGGCGGGGATGGGGAGGGGCCGCCGCCGAGGCGCCGGGGGAAGGCAGGGCAGGAAGGCCCCCTCCGCCCGCCGTGGATCCTCCTCGTGCCCCTCCGCCTCCCAGGCGCCTCCGCCTGCCTCGTCCTGGCCCCCCTCCCCCCCACCTCCTCGTGCCTCCTCGTGCCCCTCCTCCTCGTGCCCCTCTTCCTGCCCCCTCCCCCCCACCTCCTCGTGCCCCTCCTCCTCCCAGGCGCCTCCGCCTGCCTCGTCCTGCCCCCCTCCCCGCCCCCCCCCACCGCCACCCTCCAGTTCGTTCTTCGGGCGGGCGGCGTTTGGGCGTGACCCACACGGGGGGCAAGGGCAAGGGCCCTCAAGGGGCCCTTGTGTAGCGCCCCTGTTGGAGCCAGACAATAAGAAATCCACAACGACTCCGACCCCTGGCCGATCAGGTGCCGTGCCAACGCGAGCACGCGCCCTGGGGACCGCGGAACCCTCTCGTTGCTCGATCGCCCGTGCCAGCAAACTCATTTTTGAGAAAAAGTAAACAATATAGCATGACCTTTGTGGGCCCAGGAAATAGCAAGGCCGTTTTTTCACCGTTTCCCCAAAAATGTCCCTTGAAAATGGACAGCAAAAAATCGGCGACCGGGAACGGCAGAAAAAAAGGCTCCGGGATTGGAACCGGAGTTGGAACCGGTCAACAAACGGCGACGGCACCGGTAACAAAAACGGCGTCGGAACCGGCCAACAAAAGCGGCAAAACGGAACCGGTAAAAAACGGCCCTGTCGTTTCCAGGGTCCACTACAGTCAAAAACCCTAATAAGGACGCGCGGTAATGACGCAAGACCCTTGGAAGCCGAAGTTGGGATTCGGGGGCGGCGGACGACGAAAACCCCAAGGGTACCCTGACCAGCGGGCAAGCGCAAGAGGCCAAGGACGAGCCGCAAGAGCAAGGCAGAGCAAGGACGCAAGGGCACCCTGAGCAACACCGCGCGTCCGTATTCGGGCTTTTGACTGTAAGGCCACGACCAAGCTGGTGCTGGGCCACAGCAGAGCCCCAGCGGCCCCCGAGCCCCGAGAGTCTAGGGCTCCTAAGTTCGCGCTTCGCGCTGCGCGAAGCGCGAATAACTTCGCGCTCTCGCGCCGCCCCCCCAAAGGGAGAATAGGAGGACGAGGAGGAGGGGGAGAAGGAACGAGGACCGCGAAGCGCGAAGCGCGAATAACTTCGCGCCCTCGAGGGAGCCCTTGGAGAGTGCAAGAACGCCGCACGGCGGGAGAGGCGGCGAAGAGCGCGGCGGCCGGCGCGGCGCAGGTCCTTGCCGTCTGCGCGACCCGCGCCCTCGGGCAGCACCGCGCCTCGGCAGCGGGGCAAGGGGGGGAGGATCGGCAGCGGCGGAGCTCCGTGGGCCCTGGCAACGACAGGGCCGTTTTTGTACCGGTTCCGTTTAGCAGCTTGTTTTGGCTGGTTCCGACGCCGTTGTTTTACAGGTTCCGTCGTCGTTTTTTGACCGGTTCTGGCTCCGGTTCCAAACGTTTTCTCCCTACCTAGGCTCTGCCTAGAAGGGTTCTTACTCGGTATGCTTGAAGGGGCGGGCATTGGGGCCCACCCCGGGCGGTTCCCCCAGCATCCGCCCTACGGTTCCCCCAGTTGCGCCCCCTGGGTTCACCCAGCTTAGCTTAGCTAAGCTTAGCTTAGCTTAGCTTATCTCATCTTAGCTTAACTGAGCTGAGTTAAGCTTAGCATTGCTTAGCTTTGCCTAGCCTAGCTTGGCTTGGCTTAGCCTAGCTTAGCTTTGCTTATATTATATCATATTAGCTTAGCTTCGCTTAGCTTGGCTTAGCTTAGCTTAACTTAGCCTAGCCTAGCTTGGCTTAGCTTAGCCTAGCTTAGCTTACCTTAGAGCAGCATGGCGCAGCGCAGCATTCGCACGCCATAGCATAGCATAGCCAAGCATAGCATAGCATAGCATAGCTCAGCATAGTTCAGCATAGCATAGCATAGCGCACCATATCATATCGTAGCATAGCATTGCTTTGCATAGCACAGCACAGCACAGCATAGCATACCCTAGCCTAGCCTATCCCAGTATAGCATTGCGCAGCATAGCATAGCATAGCATAGCATAACATAGCAGAGCATAGCATAGCAAAACATAGCATAGCATAGCGCAGCACAGCATCCACTATTGCTGCTGCTAATGTTGCTTTCCTAGAGGCTCCAACTCCTAGGTAGGGTCGCACTGGGATAATTGACCGGTTCTGGCTCCGGTTCCAATCCCGGAGCCGTTTCTTTGCCGTTTCTGGTCGCCGTGCTTTTACCGTTTCCATTTTCAAGGGACATGTTTTAGGAAACGGTGAAAGAACGGCCCTGCCGCTTCTGGGGACCACAAAGCGGGGGAGGGCCCGGGCATTCGACGCATCGAAAAGTCCGCCTACCCCGTCGGCGTCCGTGAGGGGCTTGTCCGTTCGAGTCGTCGTCTCCGTCGTCTGTCAGTCGTCGTCTCTGTCATCCCCTTTCCCTGCGCCCTCCCTGTCCCTGGGCCCGTCGCCGCTCCCCCCCTTCCCTGAGCGTTCTTCCTCAAGCGCTGGGCCTATCGCCGCCCCCGCCCTTCTCTAGGCCCTCCTCCCCAAGCGCGCCAGCCAAAGCGAAATTGAGCAACGTCGCAATTGATTCGAAGTGAAGCTCCTTCCCTTTGATCCCTCCCCCGCGGGGTCCTGGAGGGGTCCCAGGTCAGATACGACTCCCCCCGTGGGTCCCGGGGCCCGAAAAAGCTCCAAGACGGACCAAGAGTGCCCAAGAGGCCCCAAAACAGTCTCAGAGGGCACCGAATCGCCGAGCGATCTGTCCAATACGCCTTGACGGCCTCCAGACGGCCCGAGAGCCCTGCAAGACGCCCCAAGACCCCTCCAGGAGCACTCCCAAGAGGGCCCCCGAAGGGGAAAAAACTCTGATTCCCCATTGGTTTTTATGCATTTCGGCTTTCTCGGCTCTTCCGCTTCCCGACGCTCCAAGACGGCCCAAGAGGCCCCCCCAGACCGATCCGCCCACGAGGGTTCCAGGAGGGACCCAAAACTGCCCAAGAGGGCCCCAGGACGGCCCGAGACGCTGCCAAGACGGCCCAAGAGGCGCCGAAGACGGCTCCAATAGGATGCCCAGACGAGGGACCAGAACGGACAGGACATTTCGAGCCCTCGGCCCCGTGAGGCTCCCAGGAGGAATCAAGAGGCCCCCAAGAGGCCCCCCAGAGGCCCCATGGAGGCCCCCAGAAAGCCCCGAGAGACCCCCAAGAGGCTCCCAAGAGGCCCCGAAGAGGCCCCCGAGAGCGCTTCGAAGAGACCCCAAGAAGCATCCATGAGGACACTGACCCATGTCAGCGTCGTTGTCGTCGCCGCCGCCGCCGTTGTCGTCGTTCCCCTTCAGGGTCGGCGGCACCGGCCGTAAGGCTTTCGCAATCAGAATGGAGGGGTCAGGCAGGCTTTGCAGGATCCTGCAGGATGCTGCACCCAAGCCCAGGCCAGTGCGCCATTGGCCCTGCAGGGTCCTGCAAGATCGTGCGCTCTAGCTGACCCCGCTTGCATTGAGCCCCGTCCCTTGAGCCCCGATCTGGGGGGCCTCGCCGGGCCGCAAGATCGTCCAACAACGACTCACGATACAGGACCAGCTCCAAAATGAGGGTCGGGACTCAGGGAGACCCCGTGTGTAAAAAAACGAGGAGGGGGAGGAGGAGGAGGAGGAGAAGGAGGAGGAGGAGAAGGAGGAGGAAGAGGAGGAGGAGGAGGAGGAGGAGGAGGAGGAGGACGAGAAGGAGGAGGAGGAGGAGGAGGAGGAGGAGGAGGAGGAGGAGTTTTTTTCAACATCAACCGCGGAGGGAGGCCGACAGGTTGAATCAGCCTGGGCTGAAACAGAGCTGGCGGAAGCGGACCGAGGCGGTGGCCGACGCAAGCGGCGGGCACCCCAGGGACCGAAGTCAGACGGAGCCGACAGACACCGCAGACCTTACACGAGCAGCTCGGACGGGACCCGCACTCTCCTCCTCCTGGAGGCGGAACCTGACTCGTCGGAGCTGCTCTTTCCCTTCCCCCCCCTTTGGGGGGGAAGGGGAAAAGGGGCCCCCCACGCCCACCGCATTGGGAGGGGAGGGGGAAGAAGAAAGTCCCAGGCCTCGAGGGGCTGGCGGCGCGGGCGGCGCCTGGGTGTCGGCAAAGAGGGCCTCCACGGCCTCCTCCTCTGCCTCGAAATCGTTGGCATGGCCTGGGGGCCCCTCCAGCTGCCTGGGGCCCTCGATGGGAGCCTGGGGAGGAGGAGGACAGTGAGGACAGTGCCGAGAGCGTGCAGGTGAATCACGAACACGCCTCGAAAAGGAAAGGGACGAGAGAGAGACCCTCATCCAACAAGGGGCACTCTCCGCGCCGTGCGCGGGGCCGGGGAGCAACGGTGCGAGGGTCACTAACGGCGCACCGCCGGGCAGTCCCCACTCGCACCGCGCCCCCCGTTGGGTAGACAAACCCACGCCTGTACTTCCGCCCACTATGCAGGTGCCTCGGGCTCGGGCGCCTGCTGCGGCATCGCAGGATCGAGGGGAAGGGACGGGTCGACGGGCGGCCCATCCGACGAGGTCGCTGGATCATCCAGCCCCGTCGATAGGCTGGCGCCCGACTTGGGGTGCTTCCCCTTTAAAATCTGGCCCCAGGCATGCCTCCTGCCATGATCGGACTTACGCTTGGGGTCAGGGGGCCCACAGCACGGCTTGCCGAGATTCCTGACCTGCCCACCGCACGTATAGTAGCAACAGCGGGTGCAGGCGACAAGCAAGCCCCCTCCCTGATTCACATCAAAATAGATGGGTCTGTGCCCATGGTCCAGCAGCCCTTGGCCTGTGATGCCTTTGATGGTGGCCGCTCCTCGGCACCTTCCAGGGTGAGGCTTCTGGGGGCCACGGGCACACCGAAAGCACGAACTACAAATCCAAAACCTGCCTTCCCAGGACCAGGAGTGAGAAGGGAGGAGAGGCCTCAAGGAGGAGGGGGGCTTGGTCCTGGAGGCCTCCGAAAGATCAAGCCTCGGCCAGAGAGACATGACCCGCGCAGCGAGCCTGCAGACCGCCCTCGCAATACGCGCCGAGCGCGCGGCCCGCTCAGCGTCCACAGGGGCGGGGGCCGGATGCCTCAGGGCGGCGAGGCGAGCGGCCTGGTCAGCAGTGTCATTGCCTAGCTTGTGGGCCCTCGCCTCATCTGAGAGGTCGGGGCTGTCGAGGACATGCCCCTTGACCTTACTGACAGCACTGGCGATAGGGCCCAACGCCTGAAGCATAAAACCCGCATACGGTCGGCGAAAAGACAGCCGCGCTGGGATAGGGTCGAGAGCGGCGGAAACCACATTCTGACAGTCACTGTAGATGTGACTGCCCTCCACCCCACACTGGGCGGCGATGCAATATGCGGCATACTCAGAAGCTTGAGAAGTTTGGGGAAAGTGGGCCAGGAGCGGCCCAGAAATAACACACAGCACTTCTCCTGCTTCTGAGACGCTAACCACAGACCACCCCGCCCTGGAGAGCTCAGGAGACACATTCCTAAAACAAGAGCCATCTACATATAACCTACCGCAGACGGAGGTACTGGAGTTGTACGGGCCCCCAGCCCAAGACACCTGAATCCCAGAACCAGGACCATCAATTTCATGTGCTGGACGGGGGAGGTAGTCTCCAGGGTGTACATAAAGACCACGGGTATACAGTAGGTACTGCTCGGGGTCACTCTGCTCCGAGAGGTCCAGGGGAGGGGCAAGCCAAGCATCCTTCCCTAGTACTTCCTTGCGTATATCTTCGCAGGCGGGGCAACGCCACAATCTGTGCAAGAGGGTGTCGTCGGCACCTCCACAGAGCACACAAAGTACGTCGCCCTGATCATAACCAGCACTGCGAGCCCGAGTCTTTGTCCACACAGCCGAGCACGCAAGGGCCTTCATAGAGCCCTTCTCCCGCGGGGTCCACTTGGAGGATTGCAACATAGCATACACCTGATCATGACAAACTCGAACAGGCTGCGGAAGAGAGGGCAGAAACTTGGCGCCTGCGCGTCGCTCATGAAGGTGAAGCACCGCCTGCCTAAGGTGGCGCTTCAGAAGAGCGGGGCTGACCAAGGTGAGCGGCAGGTCCACACCAAACTGGTCCCTCATGACCGTGAAACTGGGCATCGACCACCCAATGCGCTGCAAACTAAGCTTCATGGCACTGATGGGCCCCGAGACCTGCTTCCAGTTGTCGGGCCCTGGTCCCAGGAATATGGACTCCCAAGAAGTGCGGAGCTCAGGCCAGGACAGGGTAAACGTAAAAGAGCGCATATGGGTCCCCCAGAGCTCCTTGGCGTACCTCAGGATGGGCGCGATGGGCCCGTAGTACGTGGGGTCCTTTTCCAGGATGACAGCTGAGGTGAGCGAGCGGGACCCAGCCTTGGGCCTGATACAACGACCGAAAGCACGCCGAACACGCCCCCATTCAGCATCAGAAACCCCATGAACCTCACTTCCATAGTAGTACCCTGGCAGAGGGCCTGTGATAAACAGCTTCCTGGAGTGCCTTCCTAAAGCCTGTCGTATCTTCTGCAGTCGTTTGGTCTTGTGCTTGAGCGTGAGCATACGCACCCGAAACACCTTCGACCGAGTAGGGGCCCTTCTAGGCCTGCCCGAAGTGTGATCGATCCCAAGGTTAGCTGCAGAAGAAACAACTCGCTTGCCAGCCAGAGCTCCCAGTCGCTTGCGCAGTTCCACTGCAACATGGCGATGGGAGGCCACAAGGTTGGCCTTGTCGTGCGAAATACTGCCACCTATGTCGTCCACGATGGCATCGTGCAAAGAAGCGGCCGCCCTTGCCAAATCATATACAACTTCCGAAGTAGTTCCGACAGTCGACAAACCATAGTCATCGATGTAGACGTCGAGCGAAACGGTGGGAGGGATGCCAGCCGAGTCGAGGGGGCCTATGACGAAAATCCTCACCATCGTCGTGGCGAAGGGGCAGCCTGCGACGATGCCGTGCTGTACATAGAATGGGCCACGCAAAAGCTGGCCCATGGTGATGAAGCGAGCGTTGCTATACATGGAGACCACCAGTCGCGCGACGGTCATGTCCATGCCATGCTGGGCACATCTGTGGAGCAAGAGGTCGAGGTTAATCGATTCGAAACACTTGACCAGGTCCCAGAGCAAAGTGGCAGAAACCTTGCCGTCACGAACGCCAACCTCTCCCTTCACAGACTGCCGCCAGACCACGTCAGTGGACGAGGTGAACTTGCCAGCTGCAAAAAAGGGGCGACGATTGTTCTCCTCCCATCGCGTGCCGTATCCTCTTCTCCCCTTGCCCCACAGCCGATAAATGGAAGAGAAGAGGCCGATGGGTCGGAAGCCCCCAGCCTGCTTGCCGATGAGAGACATTATAGTGATCGCGGCCTGCTTCGGGATGAGGCTGCTCACTTCCATAGCTGTGTAAATGACTGAGAGGAGGTCGAGCGAGGCATCCGACAGCGACGCGAAGTGGCGCATGTGAAAGCCGTCGACCGAGGTAGCCGTCGTTTTGGGAAACTTGCGACTACAAGCCCTGAGATCGTCAGGAGCCAGCCGAGGTAAGGAGGGAAGAGGCTGAAAGGTGTCCGACTGAGGCCGAGGGTGCGAGTGAGCGTGCCACAGTTGCTCGTACTGCTTTGCTTGTGCATCGAGGAGAGCCTGAGGATCAGCCACGACGATACCGTTGGAAAGCAAAGCCGTAGTCGGAGCCCACGGAGTGAAACCACGAACGACCGAGTGCGCACGCTTCGCACCTGCTTCAACCTTGTCGAGCAGCCACTGCTTCCATCCACTTAAAGCTTCCTGTTGGGCGATGGCTTCAGCAGCAGCCACTGCGACATCGAGCTGAGCACACAGAGCCCCGTAGACGTCGGAGTCGTGAGAACTCTGCACTGCTGCACAAACTTCATTATACCACCGCTGATGATGAGCCAATCCTTCATGCAAAAAGACGGGTGGATTCAGGACGACCCGACGTAGCTCCCTGGCCTGCCTGACCGCAACGGGGCCATGAGCGTCGAGTAGCGAAACGTACATTCTGAACTTCAAACTCAGCCACTTGATTGCATAGCACAGGGGCTGTCGCACTGGGGGCTTCCTGTCCTGCTCCAAAACCAAAGCCCAGTACATCTGCGGGGCCTTGGACCGTGCTCCTAAACATGGCAGTTGGACGCCCCTCGAGTCGGCCAACTCACGCTCAGAAAGATTAGCCCAAGCCGCGTACACCACATCCAACAAATTCTGGACAGTCTGAGTGTGCCCAGATTGCAGCACATCCAATAGCTGCTGCCCAAGGGCCCTCGCAGAGTCCCAGTTTGGAGGCTGAGGCTGAGGCCCAACTATAGGATCCACAGGGATAGGTGGGGGTCGGCGGAACCTCAGTCCGTATAGCTGCGCCAGCTGCGGATAGAATTCCAATGACACAGGTGAGTGTGGTGATGTACACGCACCAAGCTCAACCTGGACTTTCGCCAAACCTTTAGAAAGACCCAACGAGACCACGAAGAAATCCAGAAGGCGGGTCCCTCCAGTAGAAAGGCAAGATCCAGAAGCAGCCTCAGGAATCACCACACGTCCCCCACAGGACTTTGCAAACTCAGACTCCTGAAAAACCGACGGTTCCATATTAAAATCAGCTCCCAGGATATAAGGTCCAGCCCACACCTCCAATGCGGCGGCCACATGCGAGAGGAGCCCCAGGTTGTGGTCGCTGAGCCCCTGGGAGTGATGGAGGTACGCACTGACGACGTACAGCGCGTCGCCGCCTGGGATATTGACGATGGCACCTACGACCCTATGAGGGACCAAAACGTGACCACCTGGCGGGGGCCGAAGGCCCAGGAAATCTCTGACCATGATGCCTACTCCAGCCGACGTCCCCCCCGAGGGGGTGGAGAGGGCGGGAGTGAGGAGAATTTGCCACCCGTGAACCTTGGCCCAGGACGATGCTCGGTCAGCTTCATCACCGAGGCGCAGGTGGTGCTCCTGGATCAGGATGATGTGCGACGTGCAATGCGGGAGCCATCGCTGCAGCGATGACCATGCAGTGCAATTGAGCGTCTCTACTTTCAGGGAAAATTGAGCTCTCCCAGGGGGTGGGGGTGGGGTACAAAACTTGTGGACGGGGGCGGCTGCAGCCCACCCCGTCTCACGGAAACTACAGGTAGCCTGGGCCGAGGACTCCAGGGGCCAAGGCGTGAGCATCTGGCCAGGGCCCCCACGCGGGCGACAGGACGGGGCCACAAGATGCTGGTGAGACGTAGGATCAAAACTCGCCCTCCTGACCCTAGCTCTCGCTCGGGCGGCCAGAGCCTGCGACGAGGAGTTGGTCAGACGGGCGTTGGCGTAAGCCAGGATATTGTGCGAGAGACCGTGCCTATGGGTGCGCCCACGCACACCCCACGCATTAAATCCTCCACACTGAACAAAATTGAGCTCACTGAGTCCCCCCCTGCTACGCACTGGCTTTGTCAGCAGCGGCAGCAGGGGGGACACGCACTGAAGCAGCCTTGATCTGGGCCGCAGCACGCTCACGAATGCTGGTAGCCGCTGGCGTCGGAGAAGGGGCTGCTGGGGTTCCCGCGGACCGAGCAGAAGGCGGTGCAGAGTCCGCGAACCCGACCGACTTGTCCCTGTCCTTCGCCTTGGGGTCCTGGCTGGCTGTGGTCGAGTCCTGCTTCGCGCCTGCCACGGGGCCTGCAGCCGCACCTTCACCTGATGCACCCTTGCGCTTCTTCTTCGTGAGGCGGGCGACGTGGGCGGCCTGCTCGGCCTTGATGGCCTCCAGCTTCTCGAGTGCGCCAGAGAAGAGGCCCTTGGCAACGTCCTGCAGCTGGGACCGCAGCAGATCACGACGGTCAGCGATGTTCTTGCGGTCGTCATCCGAGCACTCGTAGCCATCCACGTCAAACACAGAGTCGACGTCGATGAGGTCGATGATGCTGCCAGTTCCGTCGACCACCTCCTTGATGGAGATGCGAGGTGGAGCTGGAGAGGCAGCTCGATCAGGTCGGTCACCGACCAGAGAGGCAACTGCAGCCCTGTACTCGGCGTCGGCCTGAGATAAACGCTCCGTGAGCTCTGCGACAGTGTCCGCCTGCTGGGCCACCCACTGCTGGTACTGCTCGAGCTTCTGGACTTCCTTCTCCAAAACCGTCTCGAGCTCGGCGACCTTGGCACCGATGGCACTGATACGCTGCTGTGGCGGGGGATCACCAGCCTTCTGAACTTGCAGCTGCTGCTTGTAGCGTCCTGCCACGCGCTGGTCCCCTGCCTTCTCGGCCAGGCGCACGAGGTCCTCGAGCTCGGAGACCGTGAGGCTGGGGTCAACAGCAGGGCCTGCATCGCCACCGTCAGGAGGAGGAGCACGCTGAGGAACAGAGGGGCGCCGCCGCACTGAGCCTTCCAATGCAGCGTCCGCCCCCTGGCTGGGCGCCTCGGTGCGCCACTCTCCGCAGTGCTTGCAGTAGACCATGGAGTCGAGGTTGCGCGCACAGCTGCACCATGCACAACGCCACTTGATCTCGCGCTCGGCGCGGCGGGAGGGAGGGCGGCGCACCTGCCACGGCGCAGCGGCCTGGCTGGGCGACCGAGGGGCTGCGTCAGTCGCGCCCTTGCCCTTCCCTCCACCGCTGGCGCCGCGGCCGACCGCGCGGCCCTTGCCTCGCCAGAGGGCTGGGGCCTGGCCGCCGTCGCCGAGCGCCGCCGCGCCCCAGGATCCAGCACCGCCCCTGCCGCCACCGGCGAAGGCCATGGCGGAAGCGTGTCGGTGCCGATTCGAGGGACCGAGCCACTGGCTCGCTACCCCAACGCCGTCCCAAGTTCGGAGTAGCAAGACCCACCTGGGCCTGGGACGGCTTGAGCCAAATGGCTTGAGCCAAAATGGCTACGGTGAGGAGGAGGAGGAGGAGGAGGAGGGGGAGGAGGAGGAGGAGGAGGGGGAGGAGGAGGAGGAGGAGGAGGAGGAGGAGGAGGAGGAGGAGGAGGAGGAGGAGGCGGAAGACGAGGAGGAGGAGACGAAGGAGGAGGAGGAGGAGCGGGAGTAGGACGAGGAGGCGAGGGTTGAGGAGGAGGAGGAGGAGGAGAAAGAGGAGGAGGAGGAGGAAAAAGAGGAGGAGAGGGGAGGAGGAGGAGGAGGAGGAGGAGGAGGAGGAGGAGGAGGAGGAGGAGTGACCAGTAGTGACCATGGAAGGACGAACGTCCACAAAACAAAACGGGTTGGGCGGGGACTAATCCGAGGATGAGTCCCCGCCATCACGGTGAGGGATCCTGGTGGGTCGACGGGCCGCACCGCCCACACTCCCCTCACCGTGAGACAGCAGAATACTACCCTTCTCCCGAGCCTCCCTCGCACGCTGGACCGCAACCGAAGCATCGCGCCGCTCTCTGGCCAGCAGCACCGCCTTCGGGGGTCCCCTGTGCGAGGGAAAAATGCCTCGACGGATCCTGTCGAGGTTCTGGGCTCCTTTGGGGGAGGGCTCCTGGCAAGGTCTTGCGAGCCACCTACCATCGACGGTGGCGGTGAGCCCGCAACAAACACAAAAATGCAAGGACAACTCAGGCCAGTAGAAGATTTTGTGGGACGAGTGGGCCGAGGTGGCCCCTATCAAAATCTCACCAGTTCTCAAGACGAATTGGCTCCACTCCGACTTATGGCCTCGGACCTCGGGGGCCAGACCTGGACAAGACAGGGCACAAAACTTGAGAAGCTGGGTGGAGGCCACAATCTGGCTGCACACTCTACAACGCCACCTGTTCCCGACCTGCTCACAATTGTGAGAGGTGTCCCTCAGGGCGACGGCCTTCCTGGAGGGGGGGGGCACCCGCACTTTGGCGAGCCTGGTGGCTTGCCAGGGGTCGACCTGGAGTGAGCAGATCAACGCACGTCTGGCCCTGCGCCTGACAAGATGGGCGATGCAATCATAGATGTCCGTGCTGACGAATATACTGGAACAAGGCGTCGTCCGCCGCTCTCCCCGCAAGTTCGTCCGCGCACATATTGCCCGAAGTGAGGAAGACTTGCCACGCACTGAGAGCCTTGCCAGAGTCCTCAAGATGGGCAGCCGTCCACACGACCTGTATTTCAGCCTCCCCCCGCTTCCGCAACGCCACCGCCACCCTGAACCACAAGTCCTGATTCGGGCCTAACCTGCCGCGGGCACGACCCGCTCTCCAACCATCCAGGACTGGCTGGCAATCAGTGACATAAATGATGGGACCCGTGGTTTCTTCCAGGGCAATGGCGAGCGCAGCTATCTCCGCGCGCGACACGGTCTGTCGCGGCCCCAGGAGGGGGGACGAAACTCCCGCGGCGGGCTCCCAGGAGCCATCCTCGGTCCTCCGAATGAGGGCAACTCCAGAACCGCATCGCCTGCGTCTCGGGTCGCTGCTGTACTTGCCCCCTGACCCATCTCCAAAGATGTGGGGAGGGTCCTGGCCAGGGGCAACACAAAACTCACTGAGGCGAGAGGAGCCGTAGTACGTAAGGGGAGGGGCCTCAAGGGGGTCAAGGAAGACGGGGCAAGTGAGGTCTCTCGACGGCACTCCTCTCAGCCATAAAGAAGGGTCTGCTTCCCATTGCGCCGTGGCCTGGGAAACCAGTGTTTGCGTGCTGCTAAAATCCTGGTGATCAACATTACACACGCATTGCCATATTCTGTGAAACAGGGTCTCAGGGGCCGCCTTACATCTTGGGCAAGTGACGTCAACCGTGTAGCCACAGTCGACTTGGCGCTGACGTGGCCATTGGCCCCCCCGAGGCCACGCACAAGGTGAGGGCCCAAAGATCCGACTGGCCCCGAGACTCGAAACGGCGGAGTTCCTGTTGCAGTGGAAGGAGGTCGGCTCCTTCCTTCAAACTGTCGCCTGCCTCGTGCCCTGCAGCACCTTGCCACAACTTGGCCTTCATGTCAGAAACGAACTCATGCAACAGGTCTGCATGGTCAGTCATCGGGAGTAAATCAAAGTCTGGGTCGCCCATTCGTGGGAACTTCCACGCATGCTCCGCATGCTCAGGTCGTTCCCACAAGTCAGGTTCCCTGGGCTCCCATCCTGCTTCAATAAGGGTGGCCTGGACAGCAGCTATGGGCCCCCGAATGCCTCTCCACCTTTTGGCACCAAGCGAGTCGAGCTGCGACCGAACGATACCCCACGACCGTCGAATCCGAGGTTGGAGGGCGGGGAATCGCTTCCACAGCTGCAGCCAGGCGTCCACCAATTGGCGGCGCAGCTCCAGGGCGGGATCTCCATCCCCTAGCACCGTCTGCAGAACAGTGGTTAAACATTTGCCCTTACCCATTCCCGAGACCGTGCGGGCAGCTTGTCGCCTCAGAAGCAAGACCTGACTCGGTGGCATACCATAAACTTGATGGCCATAGCTGGCCTGTGGTAAGGCACCCGTGCGCCAAGCGCCCTGGGTGACTTTCCTCAAACCTGCCAGCCTGCGCATCTTCACAATCCTAGAAAATCGACCACTGGCTTTAGCCATTCTCTGGCGTGCCTTCTTCCTAGTCCGAAAACGGCCTGCCGCAGTGTCAACACCTAAATCAACTCCTACTGAAGCAAACTTAGCGGGCATCCCTCGGGCTCTGAAAATTCTGACAATGCGCTTCCCAAGCTCAGGAGAGGACGCCAAGACAACCGTTTTGTCCGAGACCGTGAGCCTCTTGAGTCTGAATCCCTCCGAGAACGCTCCAGCTAAACCTTCCATCTCCGAAACAACAGTGGCCTGGGTGCCCTCTGATCTAGCCACCGTGTCATCGACAAAGGTCCATAGCGAGGCCTGCGGGGCTCTAGCATGCGCAGCTTCCAGAACAGAATGCAAGAACACTTTTCCAAGACAGACTCCATGAGACGATCCAGCCACAATCGAGCGGCCAGGGCAGAACGGCTCGCTGATGACCGAGCCCTCTTTGAGGATGCGCGGCGCCATGAAGAGCAGGATCTCCATGAGCAGCACCGTGGGAGGGAAGTTGAGCCCCCGCGCCGCAACCACCAGGAGGGTGAAAGAGATGGAATCGTAAAACTTGGCTATGTCCAGCAGTACAGTCGCCGTTGCCTTTCCTGCAGTAGCAGAGGCCTCGTCCATGAGGCTTCTCGTCATAGCAGCTCTCAGGGCGCTGCTGCCCCTGATGGCTGTGTCCCAGAAAGCAGAAAAACCATCCGACCAACTTGAGGTGACCGAGCTGCGCGCCTGGCTCCAAGTCTTGCAACATTGCGGTAACATTCCCAAAACTCTCGTGCCACCAGCTGGCTTCGGAATGACCGCACAAATAGTAGCTAACCACGCTGACGGCCATGTCTGCAGTAGCTCCGCTTGATTGAGGATACACGTGAGCTCCGTAAGTCCATCTTGGGGCATACGTTGTAGATCGACTGGGCCCAAGCCATCAACTCCTCTCGCTTTGTTTGGTGATTGTCGTCTGAGTATCGATTCAATCTGTCCTTCATTCAGTGGTGGCAAGGGGTCTTCGCGAGCATCCCTGGCTAATCCTTCCAAGGTCCAAAGCAAGTGCTCCCTGCTGTCCTTGTCCTCCTGCCAAATTCCCTGCCAAAAATCCTTCTTCGTGCTAATGAGTACGCAGGGGTCTGCAGTGTCCACTCCATCTAAGATGATCTCCCGCGGTAGTGGGTCAGGAGGAGGAGCACGAACATGCCGATGTATAGCTCCTGGGCTCTTAGCCCACATCTGCTTAGCCCAGTCCACGAAGGCTTGGCGTGACTTGACTAAAGAGCGCCCCTGGGCGCGGTCGACCCACACGTTGGTGTGCTCCTGGAGCTGCTCCAACTCAGTCTGGCTGAGGTGCGACACCTGTAGGGCAACATCCTTCCACTCTTGCACTGTGGTGGTCAACGCCTTTTTCCCGAAGAATTCCTGCTGCTTGGCTTCTGTCAGGCTCTGGACCATAGCACGAAAGCCCGCCAGACATTTCACCGCCTCTGGGGGGTCTCTGCCTGAGCGCGTCAAGGCTACGCCTCGAGCCAGCAGTGTGGATGCGATCCCCCACCATTCTGCAACAGGGTCGCACATGTGAGGTCGACCTGGAGCTGGGCGCATCTTCTTCCAGGAAATTGAGTAGCCTTGCCCTCTGCCAAGAAACACAGCTGGGTCCTCTACATCGCTGACCGCCACAATGGACCGCTCCAATGTAGTGACCCATCGCCCATATCTGTCATCCAAGGTGGAGCGTTGAGCAGGCCTCCAGGTCGCCAGGGGGCCTGTCGCCAACTGCTCTGCTGCTGTACGTGGTCTGAATGTATCCTGCTCCACTTCTCCGTAGATCTTGAGCCATTCTGCCTGCTCCACCTTGAACGTAACCTTGGGGCCTTCTGGCGGTGGCTCCTGAGAAGGCAGGTCATCGAAGGCCTCGCGTAGCTCTTCAGGAAGTTCCTGTCTGCGTGCATCTGCCACCTGCTTGCGTTTCATAGATCGCTTGCTGTCTGGGTTTGGCTCCTGCTGAGGTCGGTTGGCCCTGGGTAGCGGTTCCGGAAGCTCCAACGACCTATGCCACCAAGTCCTCTTGGCGTCCAGCACGTCAACGGCAATAGCACAATGCGTCTTCCAGGGTACCGCTACAACCTGCCTGAGCCTGATGCGGTCCGAAGTAAGCTGCTTAGAGACAATCGCATAATCATACATTCGTCCCTGGCCCTTGTCGCATGTGAACTTGCAGTTCGGCAGCGCAAGCCGACCTCTGAGTCTTTCCACCCATCCACTATCCAACAGGGTCTGCGGTTCATTGTTCCAGTCCGCGACAATCACCCAGAGATCTGCCAAAGCTTTGGTAAAAGCGCCCAAAGCCACCAACACCTCATTGTTGTACTGCGAAGTCCCCAGTGACGGTAGCAAGTACGCTGCAATGTAAACAAGGTTGCCAGACTTGAGATGCAGCGTCGTGGCCGAGAAGCCTTTGAAGGGATCCATGCGCGAGTCAGCAATCGCCTGGTCCCTCAATCGATCGAACTGCGTAGCTGCCAAGTGACATCGAGTGAGAAGCCACTCACCTGCAGAGATGCCTGAGTCCGACTTCCCTGAAGCAAAGCCTGCCTTGAAGGAGAGCCTCCACCCGTCCTTCCTGAGCTCCTCAGTCCAGTGGGCGCACTTGGTGTCGGGGACATGCGTCTCGACCAGCCCTCGATGGAGTAGGTGTGCTTGTGACTGTTCACAAAGCTGCGAACCTTGGCGCCCCACTCGGTGATGTTCGCGAAGAGCATCGTCACATGCTTGTCGGACGTGCGGTGCTGTAGTACAGCTGGCTCTTCGTGTGTGGGCGCATTGTCTCCAGCGTGGATCTGTCTGCCTCGTTGCGTTTCTGACGCCACATTACAAACCCGAGGAAGGGCGGCATCCAGCAAAGGCAGACTCGACGAGGAGTTCCCCGAGACACCCAAGAGCGCGGCCTCAGGGCCTCCAAGAGACACCTCCCGAGACGGGGCAGGGCTGGAGCTTATGGCGTCTGGCCTGCATCCTATGTTAGACTCCACCGTACAGAGCTCCCCTTCGTTCCCGAACTGGTCGTCGAGGTAGGCGAAGGGGTCAGCATCAGGATCGTCCAAATCATCGCACCGTGCTCGACCTCCTTCCACAGGTAGGGGAGCAAACCGATGGACTTCAGGAGCCTCAGAAGCCTGATGTTGCATGGCATGTGTATTCGTACTGTGATTGGCCTGTCCCAAACTGGTCTCCGCATCCGCCAATATCACCAGGCTAGCGATGTACGCATCTACGTCTGCCTGATCATCACCAGGGTCAGGCTGTCTGGGGCGAGGAAGCCGAACCGTAGGGAAATCCGAGCCCAAAAGCCTCCTGAACATGGCTCTCAGCTCCTCCAAGCGCGCCCAGTGGCGGCGCTGCATCTGAACACGGCTCTCAAAAGGCGCCGCGCGTAGCCTATCAAGGAAAGCCACTCGCCTGGGCTCAGACTGTCTCCATGCCAATTCACATAATTCTTCCATGACTGATTGTAGGGTGCGACCTGGAAACCAGGCCTGCAACAAGCGGCGCAAGGGCTCGTTCCCTTGTCGCTCCAGGATCGTGTGCAGAAACGCCTCGCACCAAAGCCGCCAGTCCGCACTGCCAGCGTACAACCCACGATGTAAGTCAAACCAAGCCGCTGCCCAATCTCTGAGATCCGCACGCATGTCAGCATAGTCCTGTACTGCCATCGCTCTGGTCTCGTCAGCAGGCGGCAGGCCCATGGCCTGTGGTGTATCGGTTGCAGTCACCACTTCACCAATGCTACCTGCGTCACCAGATAGGCGAGTCCAGCAAACTCCTGAGCCCCCACCCACACGCGCTGAGACCCCCGCCTCCTGTGGAGAGGGTGCCCTGGCGGGTGGAAAGCCCAGGTGCGACTGTGAACCTGCACTGCTCTGGGCAGCCCAGGATTTGCGCTCTGACGACTGAAATCCTCCAGCAGGTTGAGGACCTGATTGCGTGGAGAGGGATGCAACAGGAAGAACGTGGCTCCACATAGTGCCCGTGGCGCCAATGGCGCCCGACTGACTCGCCCACGCCGTAGCCGTACTGCTCACAGTCCCCGACGGCCTGGAACACGGTGCACACGTAGAAGGGGTCCCCGTCATCTCAACCGACATCGAAGGAGGGGCCCACTGCATCATATCCCGAACCTTCCGTATTGTGTCCAGCGCTTCGTAGTAGAACTTGTCAGACCGCATAGCTCGACCAGAGGGAGCACATGCATGTGTGAGAACGTCGGAAGTACATCCAAATGGAACATCCGTGCCTGGGTAGCATTGGAATGGCGGCGTTCGTGAAATGAGCTTGAGCACCCCAGCTGACACAGATGTCCCTGACTCAGGTAGCTGCTGGGCACTCGCTGTTGGGGCCCCCCCTGCGCTCGAACTTGGCCAATCTCTCTCGAACTGAGGCGAACCGTGCCTGTTGATCTGGTCGGGAGCCCTGTCCTTCTGCAGTTTGGCCAAGGGGCTCCGCGGTGGTCTCCGCGCCATCACCACCAGCACTAGCTGACTCTGGCTGGGAACCTTCTGCGCTTCCTGGCTTGGGCTGGGTTTCGTCTTCAGCATCCTGCACTCGACGACGTTTGGCCAGTAGACGCGTCTTCTGTGATTCATGCTCCTGGACCACTCGCTTGGCCTCATCCAGAGCCGAGGCGAAAAGATCCTTGGCCTTTGTGGAAAGGAGCTCCCGCAACTGTGTGGTGCGTTCCTCAATCCGTAGGCGATCGTCCTCATCCAGCTCCAATCCATCAGGCATGTCTGACAGGAGGCCCAGATCGAAGTCCAGGGTGCCAACCTTGCCAGACACGAGGTCCTCCAGCTTGATCCGCGCAGGCGCTGGTCCTGGTTCTGGTACGGGAGCTTTGCCTGTGGCAGCGAGCTTGCGGGCGAGCTCCGCGTGTTGAGTGTCCATGATCTCCAACTCTGCACGAAGGCCCATGATGTAGTCCTCGTGCTCATGCAGTTGGGTCTTCCACTTGTCGTGCTTGTCCAGTTCGCGAGAGAGTCGCTGAAGGAGCTTGTCGCATTCACGTCGCGATTCAGCCAGTCGCTGCTCCATGGTCTTCTCAATGACAGGGGGGGCAGGCTTTGCCAGGATGTTGATGCGCGCCTGAACCCTCGTGGCCAAGTTCTTGTCTCCCGTTTTGTTGGCGATGGCCAGCAGAGAACCCAGCTCAGTAGCATCCAGGCCATCAAGGCTCGTCCAAACCAGCGCTGGCGTGGAGGAGTTCGGACCTGGCTGGAGGCCGGCCGCCAGCGGTAGCCGGTGCTCTGAACTCTGACGGCTGTCGTTCCACGAGTTGTCTGATCCTGACCACGACCTGCCCGCCCGAGACGGCCAGTGCTGTGGCTGGGTCCATCCTGGCTCAGGTGTGCGATATGAGAAGCAATGTTTGCACCACTGCCATCTTTCCTCGTTGCGTGCACATCCACAATGACCGCATCGCCACGAGGGCCCTGAGACAGGGGGCTTGTGTAGCTTGCGTCGGACAACAGTGGCCTTCTTATTCGTCGACCCGTCCGCACGCCACGGGGCTGAGCGCAAATCATCCGATCCCATCGGCGTGCCGTGGCAGGCAAAAGAAGGTACGTTAGTATGCCTGGCAAGCCAGGAGAACAGTTGGGGCCGCGTGCACCAGAGAGGTGCCCCCTTGCCAGAATGCTCACGTCCGCTGTTGACGCTCGGGCCACGCTACGGACTTGAGCCAAAATGGCTACGGAGGAGGAGGAGGAGGAGGAGGAGGAGGAGGAGGAGGAGGAGAGGGTAGGATGAGGAGGAGGAGGAGGAGGAGGAGGAGGGGAGGGGGAGGAGGAGGAGGAGGAGAGGAGGAGGAAGGAGGAGGAGGAGGAGGAGGGGGAGGAGGAGGAGGGGGAGGAGGAGGTTCACCGCCCACATATGGAGCAGGGGGAGGAGGATGAGGAGGAGGGAGGAGGAGGAGGAGGAGGAGGAGGAGGAGGAGGAGGAGGAGGAGGAGGAGGAGGAGGAGGAGGAGGAAGAGGAGGAGGAGGAGGAGGAGAAGGAGGAGGAGGAGGAGTTCGACTATTTCGCATCTCGCTCCCCGCGAGCTGCGCGGCGCTGGCCGCGCCGCGCTCTCCGCCGCTGATGGCGCGGCGGCCCTCATCTCGCGCCGCTCTCTCGTAGCGGTTCGCCCCCTGGAGGTCGCGGCCCTGGGGCCCACCTCCTCTCCACTCGCGTCATGCGGCGGCTAGTGGAGCACTGGTGAGGGCCTCCTTCGCGGAGGAGGAGAGGAGGAGGAGGAGGAGGAGGAGGAGGAGGAGGAGGAGGAGGAGCCGACCCTCCGCCTGGACCACGTGGTCCTCGTGCAGGAAGGACTGAGGCAGTGGCGGGGGCTCGCCTTGCTCAGACTCAAAACGAAGGCAGCCCAGGCCAGTCGCACGGCCGCGCTGCGCGCCCGCCCCGGGGCGCCATTGCGCCTGGCCGCGCGCGCTGCCGAGAGGCACAAACGCAGGGCAGTGGGCTCACGCCTGGCACCTGGCTGCCCCCGGCGCGCACGGGACTTCGGCGTGCGCGCTGAAGCGCGGCGCCACAAACAGCGAACCCCATCCTCTTGGACCTCCTCGAGGTCGTGGGACAGCAGAACCAGCGTCGGCATCGCGGGACCTGTCCGAACTGGCGGGCTTTCCGGCACCGCGGAGGCCGAGGTCACAATATGGGCCGCCCTAGCCAAAAACATCAAAAGAGCGGCGCACGTCTTTTGGCCTGCAACGAAAGTGTCTACCACTAGACCAGCATGCTGGATCTCCCCAGCTCCGACCTTCGCGAAGAAGTCAGCCCGCGTGTTCCCAGGGTAACCGAACACAGTGGGCACCTCCACGCCTTTTGGGAACACATGGGCCTGCAAGAGCTCATCTAAATTGCCGTGAGCGGGCGCCCGCTGGAAAGAGGGCCTCTCTGGTCTCTTCCCTCGTAGAGCTGGAAAACCTGCCTCCAAATGCTGGCATGCTTGCTAGCACCTCTACACAACTCGGGGCACCAGCTGGCGCCATCCATGACGGCGGGCCGGTGGTCCGAAACAACAATGGCCTCCCAAGGCCCAGCTTTCAAAGCTTCCAAAATCGCCTGGCGCTCCGCCCTCGGCACCGTCTGGCGCAGTCCTCACAGGGGGCCAAAACGGGCGCGGATCGGAAAACCTTGCGCAGTCAGCTCGGGTACTGACCAGCCACATCTAGTAAGCTCAGGGATTCCATTAGTTTGGCCGCTGCCGCCTGCATACAGCCTCGGCCCCCAAGGAAAATGACAAGCACCCCGGGCCCTGACGGGAACGGCCCTAGGAACGGGCTCGACGCAGATAGGACAGAGGGGGGGCCCATAGGCCAGCCCGACGGTGTCAGCCTCGGGCGGCAGACCTCAAACCGAATCGATCATCTTCTGCCGCTGTCCCCGCGCATCGCTGGGGAGTGGATGCGCAGCATCGGGATCCTCGGCACCTTGCTGCCACACCTTAGCGCAGTCGAAATACTGGTGTCCGAGCGCGCCCTCGGCCTCGCCACAGAACTGACATTTCGAACTGCTGGAAGATGCCGCCGCGACCTTTCGCGCTGGGGGCCGCGGCCCAACCCCTAGAGGGCGCCTCAAGGTTGCCTCGCGCACAGGATCTCGGACCGAGTACACTCCCAAACGACGCGCTCGACCCCGAACATTCTTGGATCCGCGCGCCTCGGGGGTGGCAGAGAGCAGCTGCGCCGTTCGGGCTCGATTGATGCCCTCTCTGAGCTGCTGCCTTACATCGCTAGGAGAGACGAAACGAAAAACAAAGTTAAAGCCTCGTCCTGGTCGGCTTGAATCATGCGGGGCCCGGCCAAATTCCACCCGACACGAGAAAGGCTGAGGTAAACCGCCCCGACGGGCCCCCACGCGAGCCTCCAAAGGGCTGCTGGCACAGCGTTTCATGAGCCTTTTTGCCAGTCCCGTAACACATCAACATCGCTCACCCTACGATCCCAGACCCACGCGGCAGTGACGAAACGCTCGCGGCACCGTCGCATCGGCCACGGGACCGTAGCTGGGATCGCGATGGGCGGCAACGTAGGCTGTGCGATGCGCCCTGCCTCGGGCCCCCATAAGCTCGGCAGCCAGCGCGCGCAAAAATTTAAAGTGGAGTCTTGGAGCCCCATGGCCGCCGCCCCGTGGCCCCCGCTGGGCATTGAGCCCGCGCGCCAGAGCGCGGCCACCTTCGGCCCAGCAGACCTCTCAAGGACCCGCAGCTCTTTTCTCGGTGTCGCGCTGCGCGCGCCTCCCAAACAGCCATGGCCCAAATGTATCACATTCTTATTGCTCCTGAAGCCTAAGGGTGAGGCGTCAAACTTAATTCGCTTTTCAGCCGCAATGCTGCGGGCCAGGTAGCCTGACTTGTTAGGCTGCAGCAGGAAGCCGATCGATGCGACGCGACGGCGCAGCTCTCGCACCGCCTTGGATACCACCTCGGCCCCCGCGGCATCTGGCCCTCCCCATTGCAGCGAGACGTTGTCCATGGCGGCTCGAACCTTCACTGCAGGGAATCTCCTGACCGTCTCTCTCACGGGCGCCAGGGGCACAACAAGCATCATGGCACAAGCATGTGAACACCCCGCCAAGATTCCGTGGAAGGAGACGTAGCTCTCACTCAAACTCCCGAACGCGTCTATTCGTCGGGGGGCGGCGCAGACTTGAATGAGCACCCACCCCAGACGACGGGGGGAAACCTACCTGCCCGAAAATCTCGACCAAGACCGACAACTTAACCATGTCATAGCACTTGGCCATGGCCAGCAGCACTTTGATCAATTGCAAATCCTTAGTTTTGGCTCCACCCGCCGACAGGCTCAAATCAAAGGCGGGTCCCAGTCCCACTCCCCCGGAACTCCTTCTTTCCATGATCGCGCTCCTGCGCTCTGATACAGGCCGTCGAAGCCTGCGCCGCACGCGGGCGAACGTACCCAGCAGCGCTATCAAGCGGTGCCCACCGTCTGGTTTTGTAAACGAATTAGCTTACTGACCAAACGAAACGCCGATCGGGCCAGCGCAGACGCGCTTCACACTGATGCACCAATACGGCAAAGGCGCCGAGGGCCTCGTCGGACAGGTACATGAGCCACAGAGGATGTATGACAGCACCCTGCTGCCGTGCGCTCTGGGAATTTCAAAAGTGCGGCCCGAAGAACAGAAACAGATGCCTCAATGGGGGGGGGATCCCAAAAATGCGCGTCTCCTAGGGCCACTGGCTGGGAGCGCCCGCGGGTCGCCCGGGCTTCCCCGCAAAGCTATCTCGGACCCACTGTTGCCAATCATTGTTTTCCTTGGCAAGGTCGTGCTCGGCGGCGCGATCCCAAATATGCCGCGCTAAATCCTGGAAAGCAGGATCGGCCAGGGCCGACAAGCCGACCTTGGCGAGTCCAGCTGGCAGCGCACCCACTCTATCTTGGCGATGCGGTCGTAGAAGCGCCCCACTTCCAGCAGCGCCTTGGCGACCCTGCGCGCGCGCCTGTCCTGGCCCCCGTCGTCGAGGTTCCGCCTGGGCACAGGCGCGGCGCTCAATCCCAATGATGTCGCGCCTGTCCAGCAGCTCGCACTCCACTCCCCTCAATGGGGGGGGGATCCCAAAGATGCGCGTCTCCAAGGGCCCCTGGCTGGGAGCGCCCGCGGGTCGCCCGGGCCCCCCCGAAAAGCTATTTCGGACCCACTGTTGCCAATCATTGTTCCCCACATCCTGAGTGGGGTTCTTGTTTTCCCAGAACATCCTCTCCTCCTCCTCCTCCTCCTCCTCCTCCTCCTCCTCCTCCTCCTCCTCCCCCTTCCTCCACCATCCCATACTGTATCATACCATACCAATACCATGCCACTCCATACCATACCTTACCATACCATACCATGCATCCACCATCCCATACCATACCATGCCTTTCCTCACACCATGTTATTTATCAGGTTTCGTGCCCCTCCCACCCCTCCAGGGAGGCCCCGCCTGAGCGAGCAGGGTATTCGCACACCATGTTATTTATCAGGTTTCGTGCCCCTCCCACCCCTCCAGGGAGGCCCCGCCTGAGCGAGCAGGGTATTCGCACACCATGTTATTTATCAGGTTTCGTGCCCCTCCCACCCCTCCAGGGAGGACCCGCCTGAGCGGGCAGGGTATTCGCACACCATGTTATTTATCAGGTTTCGTGCCCCTCCCACCCCTCCAGAGGGGCCCCGCCTGAGCGAGCAGGGTATCCGCACACCATGATATTTATCAGGTTTCCTGCCCCACCCATCCCTCCAGGGAGGCCCCGCCTGAGCGAGCAGGGTATTCGCACACCATGCTATTTATCAGGTTTCGTGCCCCTCCCACCCCTCCAGGGAGGCCCCACCAGAGCGGGAAGGGTGTTCGCACACCATGTTATTTATCAGGTATCCTGCCCATCCCACCCCTCCAGGGAGGCCCCGCATGAGCGAGCAGGGCATTCGCACACCATGTTATTTATCTGGTTTCGTGCCTCTCCCACCCCTCCAGGGAGGCCCAGCCTAAGCAAGCAAGGTATTCGCACACCATGTTATTTATCAGGTTTCGCGCCCCTCCCACCCCTCCAGGGAGGCCCCGCATGAGCGAGCAGGGTATTCACACACCATGTTATTTATCTGGTTTCGTGCCCCTCCCATCCCTCCATGGAGGCCCCACCAGAGCGGGCAGGGCATTCGCACACCATATTATTTATCAGGTTTCGTGCCCCTTCCACCCCTCCAGGGAGGCCCCACCAGAGCGGGCAGGGTATCCGCACACCATGTTATTGATCAGGTTTTGCGCCCCTCCCAACATTCCAGGGAGGCCCCGCCAGAGCGGGCAGGGTATTCGCACACCATATGATTTATCCGGTTGCATGCCCCTCCCACCCCTCCAGGGGGGCCCCACCAGAGCGGGCAGGGGGAGGTTTCGTGCCGTTCCCGCCCCTCCATGGAGGCCCCACCAGAGCGGGCAGGGTATTCGCACACCATGTTATTTATCAGGTGTCGTGCCGTTCCCGCCCCTCCAGGGAGGCCCCACCAGAGCGGGCAGGGCATTCGCACACCATGTTATTTATCAGGTGTCGTGCCGTTCCCGCCCCTCCAGGGAAGCCCCACCAGAGCGGGCAGGGCATTCGCACACCATATTATTTATCAGGTGTCGTGCCCCTCCCACCCCTCCATGGAGGCCCCACCAGAGCGGGCAGGGTATTCGCACACCATATTATTCATCAGGTTTCGTGCCCCTCCCACCCCTCCAGGGAGGCCCCACCAGAGCGCAGACAAGAAGCAATGGAACCCCGTAACATCTTCATGTGGGGAACTCCGTTTGCAACATTTTCCTCGGCAAGGTGGGCCGCTTCGCGCTCGGCGGCGCGATCCCAAATATGCCGCGCTAAATCCTGGAAAGCAGGATCGGCCAGGGCCGACAAGCCAGCCTTGGCGAGTCCAGCTGGCAGCGCACCCACTCTATCTTGGCGACGCGGTCGTAGAAACGCCCCACTTCCAGCAGCGCCTTGGCGACCCTGCGCGCGCGCCTGTCCTGGCCCCCGTCGTCGAGGTTCAGCCTGGGCACAGGCGCGGCGCTCAATCCCCATGATGTCGCGCCTGTCCAGCAGATCGCACTCCACTCCCCTCAAGAAGACGCCCCGCTGCGAAGCGGTGCCAGCGCCGTGGGCACCTCCAACAACCAGGCTTCGCCATGGTCGGAATGCGCCTGGGCTGACGAGCCACCCAGCACAACAGCTTAGCGCCCGCTCCCAACAAGCCCAGCTGCACTGGCTCGCGCGGCGCGGTGTTCAACATCATCTAACACTGATGCTGGGCTGGTGCGAATAGCGCGGTTCGCGCTGATGATAAAATAATCTACGGTCGTGCCATGGGCCGATTGCAGGCGGGCAGCCGCTGCTGGCGCCGAAACACTACCATCGAAAACCTCGGCCCAGCTGCCCGAGGTCTCTGGCTCCATCTCAATGTCGCCGCCGATGACCCAATCCCAGCCGAGCTCATTCATCTGGGCGCAGCACTGGCCGACCTCTGCCAAGGGCGCCGTGTTGACGGCGCCCATCTGGTCACCCGCGTGCAAGTACATGGAAACCGCTATGAAGCCGCCCTTGACCACGGAGTGCACATGCCCTGCCACAGCACGCGCTGACGCCAACTGCCCTCTCGCACCGAGGGGCGGCTCCGTGATCTGAATCCTCTCGGGGCTGAGAATGGCTACACCTCCCGACGTTCCTCCGCCATCTGTGGCCAGCGCCCTCGACCACGTGCCGCGGTGGCCCGCCGCGTATGCACGAACCTGGAAGTCGGGCAGCTTCTCATTCAACTGGTGTTCCTGCACACGAAGAAGCACGGCCTCCTCATCGAGCGAAACTGAGGACTCCTTCGCCCCCAGCAGCTTACCAAGGGGACCGTGACACGTAGCAGTAGCTGGTACAACTCTGACCATGGCTAATAAGTGGAAGAGCATTATCACGATTCTAAAAATCAGGTAGGCCGGCCCATGCGGGGGCAAGCCTGGCCTTCTTCGCGATGCTCTTCAACTGTTCACCTGCTCGTTTGGCTGCCTCACGATGTTCTTCGTCTGTGTCTGGTGCTGCAGCGCTGACACTGCTAAGCAACTCCCGCAGCGCATCAGGATCAGCATCGCTAGCTTTTGGAGTCCACTCGGACCCAGAGCTAGGGTTGGCGCTGCCACCGCCTCCCTCGTCCGCGGCTCGCCCCGCGGCTGCGTGCTTGCCTGGCGCTCTCAGCCTCGCGCTGCTGCCTCCTCGACGCCCCGCGCCTCCGCGAGCGCGCTGCGAAGGTTCTTCGCCATCGCCTCGGACGTGCCGAACCCCTGCAAGATCGAGCCAAGCTGCTTGACCGACTGCTCGGTGCTGGACCCGAGCACCTGGCCCAGCGACTGCGGCTTCCATTTCTGTGACTCTGGAGGCTGAGGGGCTTCCGCAACGAGCAATCGCCGCAGCTCTTCCAGCTTCAGCAGCTCCGCTCCGGTGCCGTTGAGCTCAGTGAAGGCCTCACGCACAGCCCTCTGCGCCTCCTGTACCTTGCCCTCCAGCTCCTGCAAGTGCTCCTGCCGCCGTTTAGCCTTGACCTCCAGCTCCGCGCGCTGAAAGGACATCTCCTTCAGCCGCATGTCGAGCAGCTTCGCCCAGTCCACCCACTGTTGGCGAAGCCTTGCCTGCTTCTCGCGAAGCTGGCGACAGGCTCCCTGCACCTCTTCAGATTTGACATCCTTGATCGCGTCGATGTGCGCCGCCAGCTCAGACAACTGCTGCTTGATGTCGCACGGGGCGCTCGCATCGCCTCCGACGACATCCATGGCTGGCGCCGGCTCGGGCGGGGCGGAGCCTTGGCGATTTGAGCCCGCAATGCGACCAACCCCTGCTGACACTGACGCAATTGCTGCTCCACCTTCGACTTCCCAGGCGCATGCGCAAGACTCTGCGCCGGGGCTGAAGGCTTCCGAACACCTTCGGAAGCAGTGGACTTGTGATGTTGGCATTTGCTGCATTCCGACAAACCAGCACGGATCTACCACTGCTAACCTTCTTTCCCAACAGTTATTGCACACACGCGGCGGAACCCAAGCATTCCGAGCCCGCTGGTGCCCCGAGAGTAAGGACCTCCAGCCTCCAGCTCGTCCCTGCGGTGCCATATGGCGGGGCCTCTCGGCCTCGCCGACGTCGTTAGAGGGTGGAAGAGATGCGGGCGAACCGCAGTACGGCATCGAAGATGTGGCGTCGCCAGGGGACGACAAAAGCGGCGGCGGCCGCCCCTCCCCCAGGCGACTCCTGTCCTTGAGCGAAGCACTACGGACTTGAAGCGCACCGCTCCTGAATCAAGCGCGGGCAGCGGTAGACTGGGCTAAACCCTGTGACGAGGAGGGGCAAACAGCCAGCGCCTCCTCGTCCAGACAAGGAGGAGGGCCGCCGTGGACAGGAGCCCACCTCAGCCCTCAGACAAATCCTCGGCCGAGAGCTCTCGCCGCTGCCGCAGTGCAGACCGCGCCGCAGCGGCGGCAGGGGCCCGATGGGCGAGGGCCCCGCCCCGCGAGGATCTCATCCCTGACAACCTTTTGGCCAGGGGACGGGGCTCCCGCAGGGCCTGAGCAACGCGCGCCACGACGGCGCCTCAATCAGGCAGTGAGCCCAGCACTTCCTGCAGATCGAATGCCGACCCTCCGCCTGGACCACGTGGTCCTCGTGCAGGAAGGACTGAGGCAGTGGCGGGGGCTCGCCTTGCTCAGACTCAAAACGAAGGCAGCCCAGGCCAGTCGCACGGCCGCGCTGCGCGCCCGCCCCGGGGCGCCATTGCGCCTGGCCGCGCGCGCTGCCGAGAGGCACAAACGCAGGGCAGTGGGCTCACGCCTGGCACCTGGCTGCCCCCGGCGCGCACGGGACTTCGGCGTGCGCGCTGAAGCGCGGCGCCACAAACAACGAACCCCACCCTCTTGGACCTCCTCGAGGTCGTGGGACAGCAGAACCAGCGTCGGCATCGCGGAACCTGTCCGAACTGGCGGGCTTTCCGGCACTGATGGAGATGCGAGGTGGAGCTGGAGAGGCAGCTCGATCAGGTCGGTCACCGACCAGAGAGGCAACTGCAGCCCTGTACTCGGCGTCGGCCTGAGATAAACGCTCCGTGAGCTCTGCGACAGTGTCCGCCTGCTGGGCCACCCACTGCTGGTACTGCTCGAGCTTCTGGACTTCCTTCTCCAAAACCGTCTCGAGCTCGGCGACCTTGGCACCGATGGCACTGATACGCTGCTGTGGCGGGGGATCACCAGCCTTCTGAACTTGCAGCTGCTGCTTGTAGCGTCCTGCCACGCGCAGGTCCCCTGCCTTCTCGGCCAGGCGCACGAGGTCCTCGAGCTCGGAGACCGTGAGGCTGGGGTCAACAGCAGGGCCTGCATCGCCACCGTCAGGAGGAGGAGCACGCTGAGGAACAGAGGGGCGCCGCCGCACTGAGCCTTCCAATGCAGCGTCCGCCCCCTGGCTGGGCGCCTCGGTGCGCCACTCTCCGCAGTGCTTGCAGTAGACCATGGAGTCGAGGTTGCGCGCACAGCTGCACCATGCACAACGCCACTTGATCTCGCGCTCGGCGCGGCGGGAGGGAGGGCGGCGCACCTGCCACGGCGCAGCGGCCTGGCTGGGCGACCGAGGGGCTGCGTCAGTCGCGCCCTTGCCCTTCCCTCCACCGCTGGCGCCGCGGCCGACCGCGCGGCCCTTGCCTCGCCAGAGGGCTGGGGCCTGGCCGCCGTCGCCGAGCGCCGCCGCGCCCCAGGATCCAGCACCGCCCCTGCCGCCACCGGCGAAGGCCATGGCGGAAGCGTGTCGGTGCCGATTCGAGGGACCGAGCCACTGGCTCGCTACCCCAACGCCGTCCCAAGTTCGGAGTAGCAAGACCCACCTGGGCCTGGGACGGCTTGAGCCAAATGGCTTGAGCCAAAATGGCTACGGTGAGGAGGAGGAGGAGGAGGAGGAGGGGGAGGAGGAGGAGGAGGAGGGGGAGGAGGAGGAGGAGGAGGAGGAGGAGGAGGAGGAGGAGGAGGAGGAGGAGGAGGAGGAAGGCGGAGAAGGAGGGAGGAGAGGAAGGAGGAGGAGGAGCGGGAGTAGGACGAGGAGGCGAGGGTTGAGGAGGAGGAGGAGGAGGAGGAGAAAGAGGAGGAGGAGGAGGAAAAAGAGGAGGAGAGGGGAGGAGGAGGAGGAGGAGGAGGAGGAGGAGGAGGAGGAGGAGGAGGAGTGACCAGTAGTGACCATGGAAGGACGAACGTCCACAAAACAAAACGGGTTGGGCGGGGACTAATCCGAGGATGAGTCCCCGCCATCACGGTGAGGGATCCTGGTGGGTCGACGGGCCGCACCGCCCACACTCCCCTCACCGTGAGACAGCAGAATACTACCCTTCTGCCGAGCCTCCCTCGCACGCTGGACCGCAACCGAAGCATCGCGCCGCTCTCTGGCCAGCAGCGCCGCCTTCGGGGGTCCCCTGTGCGAGGGAAAAATGCCTCGACGGATCCTGTCGAGGTTCTGGGCTCCTTTGGGGGAGGGCTCCTGGCAAGGTCTTGCGAGCCACCTACCATCGACGGTGGCGGTGAGCCCGCAACAAACACAAAAATGCAAGGACAACTCAGGCCAGTAGAAGATTTTGTGGGACGAGTGGGCCGAGGTGGCCCCTATCAAAATCTCACCAGTTCTCAAGACGAATTGGCTCCACTCCGACTTATGGCCTCGGACCTCGGGGGCCAGACCTGGACAAGACAGGGCACAAAACTTGAGAAGCTGGGTGGAGGCCACAATCTGGCTGCACACTCTACAACGCCACCTGTTCCCGACCTGCTCACAATTGTGAGAGGTGTCCCTCAGGGCGACGGCCTTCCTGGAGGGGGGGGGCACCCGCACTTTGGCGAGCCTGGTGGCTTGCCAGGGGTCGACCTGGAGTGAGCAGATCAACGCACGTCTGGCCCTGCGCCTGACAAGATGGGCGATGCAATCATAGATGTCCGTGCTGACGAATATACTGGAACAAGGCGTCGTCCGCCGCTCTCCCCGCAAGTTCGTCCGCGCACATATTGCCCGAAGTGAGGAAGACTTGCCACGCACTGAGAGCCTTGCCAGAGTCCTCAAGATGGGCAGCCGTCCACACGACCTGTATTTCAGCCTCCCCCCGCTTCCGCAACGCCACCGCCACCCTGAACCACAAGTCCTGATTCGGGCCTAACCTGCCGCGGGCACGACCCGCTCTCCAACCATCCAGGACTGGCTGGCAATCAGTGACATAAATGATGGGACCCGTGGTTTCTTCCAGGGCAATGGCGAGCGCAGCTATCTCCGCGCGCGACACGGTCTGTCGCGGCCCCAGGAGGGGGGACGAAACTCCCGCGGCGGGCTCCCAGGAGCCATCCTCGGTCCTCCGAATGAGGGCAACTCCAGAACCGCATCGCCTGCGTCTCGGGTCGCTGCTGTACTTGCCCCCTGACCCATCTCCAAAGATGTGGGGAGGGTCCTGGCCAGGGGCAACACAAAACTCACTGAGGCGAGAGGAGCCGTAGTACGTAAGGGGAGGGGCCTCAAGGGGGTCAAGGAAGACGGGGCAAGTGAGGTCTCTCGACGGCACTCCTCTCAGCCATAAAGAAGGGTCTGCTTCCCATTGCGCCGTGGCCTGGGAAACCAGTGTTTGCGTGCTGCTAAAATCCTGGTGATCAACATTACACACGCATTGCCATATTCTGTGAAACAGGGTCTCAGGGGCCGCCTTACATCTTGGGCAAGTGACGTCAACCGTGTAGCCACAGTCGACTTGGCGCTGACGTGGCCATTGGCCCCCCGAGGCCACGCACAAGGTGAGGGCCCAAAGATCCGACTGGCCCCGAGACTCGAAACGGCGGAGTTCCTGTTGCAGTGGAAGGAGGTCGGCTCCTTCCTTCAAACTGTCGCCTGCCTCGTGCCCTGCAGCACCTTGCCACAACTTGGCCTTCATGTCAGAAACGAACTCATGCAACAGGTCTGCATGGTCAGTCATCGGGAGTAAATCAAAGTCTGGGTCGCCCATTCGTGGGAACTTCCACGCATGCTCCGCATGCTCAGGTCGTTCCCACAAGTCAGGTTCCCTGGGCTCCCATCCTGCTTCAATAAGGGTGGCCTGGACAGCAGCTATGGGCCCCCGAATGCCTCTCCACCTTTTGGCACCAAGCGAGTCGAGCTGCGACCGAACGATACCCCACGACCGTCGAATCCGAGGTTGGAGGGCGGGGAATCGCTTCCACAGCTGCAGCCAGGCGTCCACCAATTGGCGGCGCAGCTCCAGGGCGGGATCTCCATCCCCTAGCACCGTCTGCAGAACAGTGGTTAAACATTTGCCCTTACCCATTCCCGAGACCGTGCGGGCAGCTTGTCGCCTCAGAAGCAAGACCTGACTCGGTGGCATACCATAAACTTGATGGCCATAGCTGGCCTGTGGTAAGGCACCCGTGCGCCAAGCGCCCTGGGTGACTTTCCTCAAACCTGCCAGCCTGCGCATCTTCACAATCCTAGAAAATCGACCACTGGCTTTAGCCATTCTCTGGCGTGCCTTCTTCCTAGTCCGAAAACGGCCTGCCGCAGTGTCAACACCTAAATCAACTCCTACTGAAGCAAACTTAGCGGGCATCCCTCGGGCTCTGAAAATTCTGACAATGCGCTTCCCAAGCTCAGGAGAGGACGCCAAGACAACCGTTTTGTCCGAGACCGTGAGCCTCTTGAGTCTGAATCCCTCCGAGAACGCTCCAGCTAAACCTTCCATCTCCGAAACAACAGTGGCCTGGGTGCCCTCTGATCTAGCCACCGTGTCATCGACAAAGGTCCATAGCGAGGCCTGCGGGGCTCTAGCATGCGCAGCTTCCAGAACAGAATGCAAGAACACTTTTCCAAGACAGACTCCATGAGACGATCCAGCCACAATCGAGCGGCCAGGGCAGAACGGCTCGCTGATGACCGAGCCCTCTTTGAGGATGCGCGGCGCCATGAAGAGCAGGATCTCCATGAACAGCACCGTGGGAGGGAAGTTGAGCCCCCGCGCCGCAACCACCAGGAGGGTGAAAGAGATGGAATCGTAAAACTTGGCTATGTCCAGCAGTACAGTCGCCGTTGCCTTTCCTGCAGTAGCAGAGGCCTCGTCCATGAGGCTTCTCGTCATAGCAGCTCTCAGGGCGCTGCTGCCCCTGATGGCTGTGTCCCAGAAAGCAGAAAAACCATCCGACCAACTTGAGGTGACCGAGCTGCGCGCCTGGCTCCAAGTCTTGCAACATTGCGGTAACATTCCCAAAACTCTCGTGCCACCAGCTGGCTTCGGAATGACCGCACAAATAGTAGCTAACCACGCTGACGGCCATGTCTGCAGTAGCTCCGCTTGATTGAGGATACACGTGAGCTCCGTAAGTCCATCTTGGGGCATACGTTGTAGATCGACTGGGCCCAAGCCATCAACTCCTCTCGCTTTGTTTGGTGATTGTCGTCTGAGTATCGATTCAATCTGTCCTTCATTCAGTGGTGGCAAGGGGTCTTCGCGAGCATCCCTGGCTAATCCTTCCAAGGTCCAAAGCAAGTGCTCCCTGCTGTCCTTGTCCTCCTGCCAAATTCCCTGCCAAAAATCCTTCTTCGTGCTAATGAGTACGCAGGGGTCTGCAGTGTCCACTCCATCTAAGATGATCTCCCGCGGTAGTGGGTCAGGAGGAGGAGCACGAACATGCCGATGTATAGCTCCTGGGCTCTTAGCCCACATCTGCTTAGCCCAGTCCATGAAGGCTTGGCGTGACTTGACTAAAGAGCGCCCCTGGGCGCGGTCGACCCACACGTTGGTGTGCTCCTGGAGCTGCTCCAACTCAGTCTGGCTGAGGTGCGACACCTGTAGGGCAACATCCTTCCACTCTTGCACTGTGGTGGTCAACGCCTTTTTCCCGAAGAATTCCTGCTGCTTGGCTTCTGTCAGGCTATGGACCATAGCACGAAAGCCCGCCAGACATTTCACCGCCTCTGGGGGGTCTCTGCCTGAGCGCGTCAAGGCTACGCCTCGAGCCAGCAGTGTGGACGCGATCCCCCACCATTCTGCAACAGGGTCGCACATGTGAGGTCGACCTGGAGCTGGGCGCATCTTCTTCCAGGAAATTGAGTAGCCTTGCCCTCTGCCAAGAAACACAGCTGGGTCCTCTACATCGCTGACCGCCACAATGGACCGCTCCAATGTGGTGACCCATCGCCCATATCTGTCATCCAAGGTGGAGCGTTGAGCAGGCCTCCAGGTCGCCAGGGGGCCTGTCGCCAACTGCTCTGCTGCTGTACGTGGTCTGAATGTATCCTGCTCCACTTCTCCGTAGATCTTGCGCCATTCTGCCTGCTCCACCTTGAACGTAACCTTGGGGCCTTCTGGCGGTGGCTCCTGAGAAGGCAGGTCATCGAAAGCCTCGCGTAGCTCTTCAGGAAGTTCCTGTCTGCGTGCATCTGCCACCTGCTTGCGTTTCATAGATCGCTTGCTGTCTGGGTTTGGCTCCTGCTGAGGTCGGTTGGCCCTGGGTAGCGGTTCCGGAAGCTCCAACGACCTATGCCACCAAGTCCTCTTGGCGTCCAGCACGTCAACGGCAATAGCACAATGCGTCTTCCAGGGTACCGCTACAACCTGCCTGAGCCTGATGCGGTCCGAAGTAAGCTGCTTAGAGACAATCGCATAATCATACATTCGTCCCTGGCCCTTGTCGCGCATGTGAACTTGCAGTTCGGCAGCGCAAGCCGACCTCTGAGTCTTTCCACCCATCCACTATCCAACAGGGTCTGCGGTTCATTGTTCCAGTCCGCGACAATCACCCAGGGATCTGCCAAAGCTTTGGTAAAAGCGCCCAAAGCCACCAACACCTCATTGTTGTACTGCGAAGTCCCCAGTGACGGTAGCAAGTACGCTGCAATGTAAACAAGGTTGCCAGACTTGAGATGCAGCGTCGTGGCCGAGAAGCCTTTGAAGGGATCCATGCGCGAGTCAGCAATCGCCTGGTCCCTCAATCGATCGAACTGCGTAGCTGCCAAGTGACATCGAGTGAGAAGCCACTCACCTGCAGAGATGCCTGAGTCCGACTTCCCTGAAGCAAAGCCTGCCTTGAAGGAGAGCCTCCACCCGTCCTTCCTGAGCTCCTCAGTCCAGTGGGCGCACTTGGTGTCGGGGACATGCGTCTCGACCAGCCCTTCGATGGAGTAGGTGTGCTTGTGACTGTTCACAAAGCTGCGAACCTTGGCGCCCCACTCGGTGATGTTCGCGAAGAGCATCGTCACATGCTTGTCGGACGTGCGGTGCTGTAGTACAGCTGGCTCTTCGTGTGTGGGCGCATTGTCTCCAGCGTGGATCTGTCTGCCTCGTTGCGTTTCTGACGCCACATTACAAACCCGAGGAAGGGCGGCATCCAGCAAAGGCAGACTCGACGAGGAGTTCCCCGAGACACCCAAGAGCGCGGCCTCAGGGCCTCCAAGAGACACCTCCCGAGACGGGGCAGGGCTGGAGCTTATGGCGTCTGGCCTGCATCCTATGTTAGACTCCACCGTACAGAGCTCCCCTTCGTTCCCGAACTGGTCGTCGAGGTAGGCGAAGGGGTCAGCATCAGGATCGTCCAAATCATCGCACCGTGCTCGACCTCCTTCCACAGGTAGGGGAGCAAACCGATGGACTTCAGGAGCCTCAGAAGCCTGATGTTGCATGGCATGTGTATTCGTACTGTGATTGGCCTGTCCCAAACTGGTCTCCGCATCCGCCAATATCACCAGGCTAGCGATGTACGCATCTACGTCTGCCTGATCATCACCAGGGTCAGGCTGTCTGGGGCGAGGAAGCCGAACCGTAGGGAAATCCGAGCCCAAAAGCCTCCTGAACATGGCTCTCAGCTCCTCCAAGCGCTCCCAGTGGCGGCGCTGCATCTGAACACGGCTCTCAAAAGGCGCCGCGCGTAGCCTATCAAGGAAAGCCACTCGCCTGGGCTCAGACTGTCTCCATGCCAATTCACATAATTCTTCCATGACTGATTGTAAGGTGCGACCTGGAAACCAGGCCTGCAACAAGCGGCGCAAGGGCTCGTTCCCTTGTCGCTCCAGGATCGTGTGCAGAAGCGCCTCGCACCAAAGCCGCCAGTCCGCACTGCCAGCGTACAGCCCACGATGTAAGTCAAACCAAGCCGCTGCCCAATCTCTGAGATCCGCACGCATGTCAGCATAGTCCTGTACTGCCATCGCTCTGGTCTCGTCAGCAGGCGGCAGGCCCATGGCCTGTGGTGTATCGGTTGCAGTCACCACTTCACCAATGCTACCTGCGTCACCAGATAGGCGAGTCCAGCAAACTCCTGAGCCCCCACCCACACGCGCTGAGACCCCCGCCTCCTGTGGAGAGGGTGCCCTGGCGGGTGGAAAGCCCAGGTGCGACTGTGAACCTGCGCTGCTCTGGGCAGCCCAGGATTTGCGCTCTGACGACTGAAATCCTCCAGCAGGTTGAGGACCTGATTGCGTGGAGAGGGATGCAACAGGAAGAACGTGGCTCCACATAGTGCCCGTGGCGCCAATGGCGCCCGACTGACTCGCCCACGCCGTAGCCGTACTGCTCACAGTCCCCGACGGCCTGGAACACGGTGCACACGTAGAAGGGGTCCCCGTCATCTCAACCGACATCGAAGGAGGGGCCCACTGCATCATATCCCGAACCTTCCGTATTGTGTCCAGCGCTTCGTAGTAGAACTTGTCAGACCGCATAGCTCGACCAGAGGGAGCACATGCATGTGTGAGAACGTCGGAAGTACATCCAAATGGAACATCCGTGCCTGGGTAGCATTGGAATGGCGGCGTTCGTGAAATGAGCTTGAGCACCCCAGCTGACACAGATGTCCCTGACTCAGGTAGCTGCTGGGCACTCGCTGTTGGGGCCCCCCCTGCGCTCGAACTTGGCCAATCTCTCTCGAACTGAGGCGAACCGTGCCTGTTGATCTGGTCGGGAGCCCTGTCCTTCTGCAGTTTGGCCAAGGGGCTCCGCGGTGGTCTCCGCGCCATCACCACCAGCACTAGCTGACTCTGGCTGGGAACCTTCTGCGCTTCCTGGCTTGGGCTGGGTTTCGTCTTCAGCATCCTGCACTCGACGACGTTTGGCCAGTAGACGCGTCTTCTGTGATTCATGCTCCTGGACCACTCGCTTGGCCTCATCCAGAGCCGAGGCGAAAAGATCCTTGGCCTTTGTGGAAAGGAGCTCCCGCAACTGTGTGGTGCGTTCCTCAATCCGTAGGCGATCGTCCTCATCCAGCTCCAATCCATCAGGCATGTCTGACAGGAGGCCCAGATCGAAGTCCAGGGTGCCAACCTTGCCAGACACGAGGTCCTCCAGCTTGATCCGCGCAGGCGCTGGTCCTGGTTCTGGTACGGGAGCTTTGCCTGTGGCAGCGAGCTTGCGGGCGAGCTCCGCGTGTTGAGTGTCCATGATCTCCAACTCTGCACGAAGGCCCATGATGTAGTCCTCGTGCTCATGCAGTTGGGTCTTCCACTTGTCGTGCTTGTCCAGTTCGCGAGAGAGTCGCTGAAGGAGCTTGTCGCATTCACGTCGCGATTCAGCCAGTCGCTGCTCCATGGTCTTCTCAATGACAGGGGGGGCAGGCTTTGCCAGGATGTTGATGCGCGCCTGAACCCTCGTGGCCAAGTTCTTGTCTCCCGTTTTGTTGGCGATGGCCAGCAGAGAACCCAGCTCAGTAGCATCCAGGCCATCAAGGCTCGTCCAAACCAGCGCTGGCGTGGAGGAGTTCGGACCTGGCTGGAGGCCGGCCGCCAGCGGTAGCCGGTGCTCTGAACTCTGACGGCTGTCGTTCCACGAGTTGTCTGATCCTGACCACGACCTGCCCGCCCGAGACGGCCAGTGCTGTGGCTGGGTCCATCCTGGCTCAGGTGTGCGATATGAGAAGCAATGTTTGCACCACTGCCATCTTTCCTCGTTGCGTGCACATCCACAATGACCGCATCGCCACGAGGGCCCTGAGACAGGGGGCTTGTGTAGCTTGCGTCGGACAACAGTGGCCTTCTTATTCGTCGACCCGTCCGCACGCCACGGGGCTGAGCGCAAATCATCCGATCCCATCGGCGTGCCGTGGCAGGCAAAAGAAGGTACGTTAGTATGCCTGGCAAGCCAGGAGAACAGTTGGGGCCGCGTGCACCAGAGAGGTGCCCCCTTGCCAGAATGCTCACGTCCGCTGTTGACGCTCGGGCCACGCTACGGACTTGAGCCAAAATGGCTACGGAGGAGGAGGAGGAGGAGGAGGAGGAGGAGGAGGAGAAGAGGGTAGGATGAGGTAGGTTGAGGAGGAGGTAGTAGGAGGAGGCGGAGGGGAGGGGGAGGAGGAGGAGGAGGGAGGGAGGAAGGAGGGATGGATGAGGAGGAGGAAAGGAGGAGGTGAGGATGGAAGGGGGGGGAGAGGTTTTTCACACCGCCCCATATGGAGGCAAGGGGGAAGGAGGATGAGGGAGGGAAGGAGGAGGGGGAAGAAGAAGGAAGAGTAGGATGAGGAGAGGAGGCTGAGGAGGAGGAGAGCGGAGTGAGGAGGAGGGAGGAGGAAGAGGAGGAAGGCGGCGGAGGAGAAGGAGGAGGGAGGAGGAAGTTCGACTATTCGCATCCCGCTCGCCCGCGAGAAAAAAAAGCTGCGCGGGCGCTGGGCCGCGCCGCGCTCCTCCCGCGAATCCGCCCGCTGATGGCGCGGCGCCCATCATCTCGCGCCGCTCCCGCTGAGACTCTCTGTCGTCTCATCTCATACCTCTCCTCGTTCTCTCCTTCGTAGCGGTTCGCCCCCTGGAGGTCGCGGCCCTGGGGCCCACCTCCTCTCCACTCGCGTCATGCGGCGGCTAGTGGAGCACTGGTGAGGGCCTCCTTCGCGGAGGAGGAGAGGAGGAGGAGGAGGAGGAGGAGGAGGAGGAGGAGGAGGAGGAGCCGACCCTCCGCCTGGACCACGTGGTCCTCGTGCAGGAAGGACTGAGGCAGTGGCGGGGGCTCGCCTTGCTCAGACTCAAAACGAAGGCAGCCCAGGCCAGTCGCACGGCCGCGCTGCGCGCCCGCCCCGGGGCGCCATTGCGCCTGGCCGCGCGCGCTGCCGAGAGGCACAAACGCAGGGCAGTGGGCTCACGCCTGGCACCTGGCTGCCCCCGGCGCGCACGGGACTTCGGCGTGCGCGCTGAAGCGCGGCGCCACAAACAGCGAACCCCATCCTCTTGGACCTCCTCGAGGTCGTGGGACAGCAGAACCAGCGTCGGCATCGCGGGACCTGTCCGAACTGGCGGGCTTTCCGGCACCGCGGAGGCCGAGGTCACAATATGGGCCGCCCTAGCCAAAAACATCAAAAGAGCGGCGCACGTCTTTTGGCCTGCAACGAAAGTGTCTACCACTAGACCAGCATGCTGGATCTCCCCAGCTCCGACCTTCGCGAAGAAGTCAGCCCGCGTGTTTCCGAGGCAGTCGAACGCGCCCGCGTGTTCCCAGGGTAACCGAACACAGTGGGCACCTCCACGCCTTTTGGGAACACATGGGCCTGCAAGAGCTCATTTAAATTGCCGTGAGCGGGCGCCCGCTGGAAAGAGGGCCTCTCTGGTCTCTTCCCTCGTAGAGCTGGAAAACCTGCCTCCAAATGCTGGCATGCTTGCTAGCACCTCTACACAACTCGGGGCACCAGCTGGCGCCATCCACGACGGCGGGCCGGTGGTCCGAAACAACAATGGCCTCCCAAGGCCCAGCTTTCAAAGCTTCCAAAATCGCCTGGCGCTCCGCCCTCGGCACCGTCTGGCACAGTCCTCACAGGGGGCCAAAACGGGCGCGGATCGGAAAACCTTGCGCAGTCAGCTCGGGTACTGACCAGCCACATCTAGTAAGCTCAGGGATTCCATTAGTTTGGCCGCTGCCGCCTGCATACAGCCTCGGCCCCCAAGGAAAATGACAAGCACCCCGGGCCCTGACGGGAACGGCCCTAGGAACGGGCTCGACGCAGATAGGACAGAGGGGGGGCCCATAGGCCAGCCCGACGGTGTCAGCCTCGGGCGGCAGACCTCAAACCGAATCGATCATCTTCTGCCGCTGTCCCCGCGCATCGCTGGGGAGTGGATGCGCAGCATCGGGATCCTCGGCACCTTGCTGCCACACCTTAGCGCAGTCGAAATACTGGTGTCCGAGCGCGCCCTCGGCCTCGCCACAGAACTGACATTTCGAACTGCTGGAAGATGCCGCCGCGACCTTTCGCGCTGGGGGCCGCGGCCCAACCCCTAGAGGGCGCCTCAAGGTTGCCTCGCGCACAGGATCTCGGACCGAGTACACTCCCAAACGACGCGCTCGACCCCGAACATTCTTGGATCCGCGCGCCTCGGGGGTGGCAGAGAGCAGCTGCGCCGTTCGGGCTCGATTGATGCCCTCTCTGAGCTGCTGCCTTACATCGCTAGGAGAGACGAAACGAAAAACAAAGTTAAAGCCTCGTCCTGGTCGGCTTGAATCACGCGGGGCCCGGCCAAATTCCACCCGACACGAGAAAGGCTGAGGTAAACCGCCCCGACGGGCCCCCACGCGAGCCTCCAAAGGGCTGCTGGCACAGCGTTTCATGAGCCTTTTTGCCAGTCCCGTAACACATCAACATCGCTCACCCTACGATCCCAGACCCACGCGGCAGTGACGAAACGCTCGCGGCACCGTCGCATCGGCCACGGGACCGTAGCTGGGATCGCGATGGGCGGCAACGTAGGCTGTGCGATGCGCCCTGCCTCGGGCCCCCATAAGCTCGGCAGCCAGCGCGCGCAAAAATTTAAAGTGGAGTCTTGGAGCCCCATGACCGCCGCCCCGTGGCCCCCGCTGGGCATTGAGCCCGCGCGCCAGAGCGCGGCCACCTTCGGCCCAGCAGACCTCTCAAGGACCCGCAGCTCTTTTCTCGGTGTCGCGCTGCGCGCGCCTCCCAAACAGCCATGGCCCAAATGTATCACATTCTTATTGCTCCTGAAGCCTAAGGGTGAGGCGTCAAACTTAATTCGCTTTTCAGCCGCAATGCTGCGGGCCAGGTAGCCTGACTTGTTAGGCTGCAGCAGGAAGCCGATCGATGCGACGCGACGGCGCAGCTCTCGCACCGCCTTGGATACCACCTCGGCCCCCGCGGCATCTGGCCCTCCCCATTGCAGCGAGACGTTGTCCATGGCGGCTCGAACCTTCACTGCAGGGAATCTCCTGACCGTCTCTCTCACGGGCGCCAGGGGCACAACAAGCATCATGGCACAAGCATGTGAACACCCCGCCAAGATTCCGTGGAAGGAGACGTAGCTCTCACTCAAACTCCCGAACGCGTCTATTCGTCGGGGGGCGGCGCAGACTTGAATGAGCACCCACCCCAGACGACGGGGGGAAACCTACCTGCCCGAAAATCTCGACCAAGACCGACAACTTAACCATGTCATAGCACTTGGCCATGGCCAGCAGCACTTTGATCAATTGCAAATCCTTAGTTTTGGCTCCACCCGCCGACAGGCTCAAATCAAAGGCGGGTCCCAGTCCCACTCCCCCGGAACTCCTTCTTTCCATGATCGCGCTCCTGCGCTCTGATACAGGCCGTCGAAGCCTGCGCCGCACGCGGGCGAACGTACCCAGCAGCGCTATCAAGCGGTGCCCACCGTCTGGTTTTGTAAACGAATTAGCTTACTGACCAAACGAAACGCCGATCGGGCCAGCGCAGACGCGCTTCACACTGATGCACCAATACGGCAAAGGCGCCGAGGGCCTCGTCGGACAGGTACATGAGCCACAGAGGATGTATGACAGCACCCTGCTGCCGTGCGCTCTGGGAATTTCAAAAGTGCGGCCCGAAGAACAGAAACAGATGCCTCAATGGGGGGGGGATCCCAAAGATGCGCGTCTCCTAGGGCCCCTGGCTGGGAGCGCCCGCGGGTCGCCCGGGCTTCCCCGCAAAGCTATCTCGGACCCACTGTTGCCAATCATTGTTTTCCTCCCAAATATGCCGCGCTAAATCCTGGAAAGCAGGATCGGCCAGGGCCGACAAGCCGACCTTGGCGAGTTCCAGCTGGGCAGCGCCACCCACTCTATCTGGCGATGCGGTCGTAGACGCGCCCCAACTTCCAGCAGCCGCCTTGGCGGACCCTGCGCCGCGCGCCTGTCCTGGCCCGCGTCGAGTTTTAACTGGCTGGGCACAGGCGCGCGCGCTCAATCCCAATGAGTCGCCGGCCTGTCCAGCAGCTCGCACTCCACTCCCTTTCTCAATGGGGGGGGGATCCCAAAGATGCGCGTCTCCTAGGGCCCCTGGCTGGGAGCGCCCGCGGGTCGCCCGGGCCCCCCCGAAAAGCTATTTCGGACCCACTGTTGCCAATCATTGTTCCCCACATCCTGAGTGGGGTTCTTGTTTTCCCAGAACATCCTCTCCTCCTCCTCCTCCTCCTCCTCCTCCTCCTCCTCCCGCTTCCTCCACCATCCCATACTGTATCCTACCATGCCAATACCATGCCACTCCATACCATACCTTACCATACCATACCATGCATCCACCATCTCATACCATACCATGCCTTTCCTCACACCATGTTATTTATCAGGTTTCGCGCCCCTCCCACCCCTCCAGGGAGGCCCCGCCTGAGCGAGCAGGGTATTCGCACACCATGTTATTTATCAGGTTTCGCGTCCCTCCCACCCCTCCAGGGAGGCCCCGCCTGAGCGAGCAGGGTATTCGCACACCATGTTATTTATCAGGTTTCGTGCCCCTCCCACCCCTCCAGGGAGGACCCGCCTGAGCGGGCATGGTATTCGCACACCATGTTATTTATCAGGTTTCGTGCCCCTCCCACCCCTCCAGGGAGGCCCCGCCTGAGCGAGCAGGGTATTCGCACACCATGTTATTTATCAGGTTTCCTGCCCCACCCATCCCTCCAGGGAGGCCCCGCCTGAGCGAGCAGGGTATTCGCACACCGTGCTATTTATCAGGTTTCGTGCCCCTCCCACCCCTCCAAGGAGGCCACACCAGAGCGGGAAGGGTGTTCGCACACCATGTTATTTATCAGGTATCCTGCCCATCCCACCCCTCCAGGGAGGCCCCGCATGAGCGAGCAGGGCATTCGCACACCATGTTATTTATCTGGTTTCGTGCCTCTCCCACCCCTCCAGGGAGGCCCAGCCTAAGCAAGCAAGGTATTCGCACACCATGTTATTTATCAGGTTTCGTGCCCCTCCCACCCCTCCAGGGAGGCCCCGCATGAGCGAGCAGGGTATTCACACACCATGTTATTTATCTGGTTTCGTGCCCCTCCCATCCCTCCATGGAGGCCCCACCAGAGCGGGCAGGGCATTCGCACACCATATTATTTATCAGGTTTCGTGCCCCTTCCACCCCTCCAGGGAGGCCCCACCAGAGCGGGCAGGGTATCCGCACACCATGTTATTGATCAGGTTTTGCGCCCCTCCCAACATTCCAGGGAGGCCCCGCCAGAGCGGGCAGGGTATTCGCACACCATATGATTTATCCGGTTGCATGCCCCTCCCACCCCTCCAGGGGGGCCCCACCAGAGCGGGCAGGGTATTCGCACGCCATATTTTGTTATTAGGTTTCGTGCCGTTCCCGCCCCTCCATGGAGGCCCCACCAGAGCGGGCAGGGTATTCGCACACCATGTTATTTATCAGGTGTCGTGCCGTTCCCGCCCCTCCAGGGAGGCCCCGCCAGAGCGGGCAGGGTATTCGCACACCATGTTATTTATCAGGTGTCGTGCCGTTCCCGCCCCTCCAGGGAAGCCCCACCAGAGCGGGCAGGGCATTCGCACACCATATTATTTATCAGGTGTCGTGCCCCTCCCACCCCTCCATGGAGGCCCCACCAGAGCGGGCAGGGTATTCGCACACCATATTATTCATCAGGTTTCGTGCCCCTCCCACCCCTCCAGGGAGGCCCCACCAGAGCGCAGACAAGAAGCAATGGAACCCCGTAACATCTTCATGTGGGGAACTCCGTTTGCAACATTTCCCTCGGCAAGGTGGGCCGCTTCGCGCTCGGCGGCGCGATCCCAAATATGCCGCGCTAAATCCTGGAAAGCAGGATCGGCCAGGGCCGACAAGCCAGCCTTGGCGAGTCCAGCTGGCAGCGCACCCACTCTATCTTGGCGACGCGGTCGTAGAAACGCCCCACTTCCAGCAGCGCCTTGGCGACCCTGCGCGCGCGCGCCTGTCCTGGCCCCCGTCGTCGAGGTTCAGCCTGGGCACAGGCGCGGCGCTCAATCCCCATGATGTCGCGCCTGTCCAGCAGATCGCACTCCACTCCCCTCAAGAAGACGCCCCGCTGCGAAGCGGTGCCAGCGCCGTGGGCACCTCCAACAACCAGGCTTCGCCATGGTCGGAATGCGCCTGGGCTGACGAGCCACCCAGCACAACAGCTTAGCGCCCGCTCCCAACAAGCCCAGCTGCACTGGCTCGCGCGGCGCGGTGTTCAACATCATCTAACACTGATGCTGGGCTGGTGCGAATAGCGCGGTTCGCGCTGATGATAAAATAATCTACGGTCGTGCCATGGGCCGATTGCAGGCGGGCAGCCGCTGCTGGCGCCGAAACACTACCATCGAAAACCTCGGCCCAGCTGCCCGAGGTCTCTGGCTCCATCTCAATGTCGCCGCCGATGACCCAATCCCAGCCGAGCTCATTCATCTGGGCGCAGCACTGGCCGACCTCTGCCAAGGGCGCCGTGTTGACGGCGCCCATCTGGTCACCCGCGTGCAAGTACATGGAAACCGCTATGAAGCCGCCCTTGACCACGGAGTGCACATGCCCTGCCACAGCACGCGCTGACGCCAACTGCCCTCTCGCACCGAGGGGCGGCTCCGTGATCTGAATCCTCTCGGGGCTGAGAATGGCTACACCTCCCGACGTTCCTCCGCCATCTGTGGCCAGCGCCCTCGACCACGTGCCGCGGTGGCCCGCCGCGTATGCACGAACCTGGAAGTCGGGCAGCTTCTCATTCAACTGGTGTTCCTGCACACGAAGAAGCACGGCCTCCTCATCGAGCGAAACTGAGGACTCCTTCGCCCCCAGCAGCTTACCAAGGGGACCGTGACACGTAGCAGTAGCTGGTACAACTCTGACCATGGCTAATAAGTGGAAGAGCATTATCACGATTCTAAAAATCAGGTAGGCCGGCCCATGCGGGGGCAAGCCTGGCCTTCTTCGCGATGCTCTTCAACTGTTCACCTGCTCGTTTGGCTGCCTCACGATGTTCTTCGTCTGTGTCTGGTGCTGCAGCGCTGACACTGCTAAGCAACTCCCGCAGCGCATCAGGATCAGCATCGCTAGCTTTTGGAGTCCACTCGGACCCAGAGCTAGGGTTGGCGCTGCCACCGCCTCCCTCGTCCGCGGCTCGCCCCGCGGCTGCGTGCTTGCCTGGCGCTCTCAGCCTCGCGCTGCTGCCTCCTCGACGCCCCGCGCCTCCGCGAGCGCGCTGCGAAGGTTCTTCGCCATCGCCTCGGACGTGCCGAACCCCTGCAAGATCGAGCCAAGCTGCTTGACCGACTGCTCGGTGCTGGACCCGAGCACCTGGCCCAGCGACTGCGGCTTCCATTTCTGTGACTCTGGAGGCTGAGGGGCTTCCGCAACGAGCAATCGCCGCAGCTCTTCCAGCTTCAGCAGCTCCGCTCCGGTGCCGTTGAGCTCAGTGAAGGCCTCACGCACAGCCCTCTGCGCCTCCTGTACCTTGCCCTCCAGCTCCTGCAAGTGCTCCTGCCGCCGTTTAGCCTTGACCTCCAGCTCCGCGCGCTGAAAGGACATCTCCTTCAGCCGCATGTCGAGCAGCTTCGCCCAGTCCACCCACTGTTGGCGAAGCCTTGCCTGCTTCTCGCGAAGCTGGCGACAGGCTCCCTGCACCTCTTCAGATTTGACATCCTTGATCGCGTCGATGTGCGCCGCCAGCTCAGACAACTGCTGCTTGATGTCGCACGGGGCGCTCGCATCGCCTCCGACGACATCCATGGCTGGCGCCGGCTCGGGCGGGGCGGAGCCTTGGCGATTTGAGCCCGCAATGCGACCAACCCCTGCTGACACTGACGCAATTGCTGCTCCACCTTCGACTTCCCAGGCGCATGCGCAAGACTCTGCGCCGGGGCTGAAGGCTTCCGAACACCTTCGGAAGCAGTGGACTTGTGATGTTGGCATTTGCTGCATTCCGACAAACCAGCACGGATCTACCACTGCTAACCTTCTTTCCCAACAGTTATTGCACACACGCGGCGGAACCCAAGCATTCCGAGCCCGCTGGTGCCCCGAGAGTAAGGACCTCCAGCCTCCAGCTCGTCCCTGCGGTGCCATATGGCGGGGCCTCTCGGCCTCGCCGACGTCGTTAGAGGGTGGAAGAGATGCGGGCGAACCGCAGTACGGCATCGAAGATGTGGCGTCGCCAGGGGACGACAAAAGCGGCGGCGGCCGCCCCTCCCCCAGGCGACTCCTGTCCTTGAGCGAAGCACTACGGACTTGAAGCGCACCGCTCCTGAATCAAGCGCGGGCAGCGGTAGACTGGGCTAAACCCTGTGACGAGGAGGGGCAAACAGCCAGCGCCTCCTCGTCCAGACAAGGAGGAGGGCCGCCGTGGACAGGAGCCCACCTCAGCCCTCAGACAAATCCTCGGCCGAGAGCTCTCGCCGCTGCCGCAGTGCAGACCGCGCCGCAGCGGCGGCGGGGGCCCGATGGGCGAGGGCCCCGCCCCGCGAGGATCTCATCCCTGACAACCTTTTGGCCAGGGGACGGGGCTCCCGCAGGGCCTGAGCAACGTGCGCCACGACGGCGCCTCAATCAGGCAGTGAGCCCAGCACTTCCTGCAGATCGAATGCCGACCCTCCGCCTGGACCACGTGGTCCTCGTGCAGGAAGGACTGAGGCAGTGGCGGGGGCTCGCCTTGCTCAGACTCAAAACGAAGGCAGCCCAGGCCAGTCGCACGGCCGCGCTGCGCGCCCGCCCCGGGGCGCCATTGCGCCTGGCCGCGCGCGCTGCCGAGAGGCACAAACGCAGGGCAGTGGGCTCACGCCTGGCACCTGGCTGCCCCCGGCGCGCACGGGACTCGGCGGTGCGCGCTGAAGCGCGGCGACCAAAACACACGAACCCCACCCTCTTTGGGACCTCCTCGAGGTCGGGGACAAAGGGTCCGAATTGCAAGCATCGCGGAACCTGTCCGAACTGGCGGGCTTTCCGGCATGATGGAGATGCGAGGTGGAGCTGGAGAGGCAGCTCGATCAGGTCGGTCACCGACCAGAGAGGCAACTGCAGCCCTGTACTCGGCGTCGGCCTGAGGTAAACGCTCCGTGAGCTCTGCGACCGTGTCCGCCTGCTGGGCCACCCACTGCTGGTACTGCTCGAGCTTCTGGACTTCCTTCTCCAAAACCGTCTCGAGCTCGGCGACCTTGGCACCGATGGCACTGATACGCTGCTGTGGCGGGGGATCACCAGCCTTCTGAACTTGCAGCTGCTGCTTGTAGCGTCCTGCCACGCGCTGGTCCCCTGCCTTCTCGGCCAGGCGCACGAGGTCCTCGAGCTCGGAGACCGTGAGGCTGGGGTCAACAGCAGGGCCTGCATCGCCACCGTCAGGAGGAGGAGCACGCTGAGGACCAGAGGGGCGCCGCCGCACTGAGCCTTCCAATGCAGCGTCCGCCCCCTGGCTGGGCGCCTCGGTGCGCCACTCTCTCCGCAGTGCTTGCAGTAGAACACTGAAGTCGAGGTTGCCGGCACACACAGCTGCACAATTGCACAACGACACGGATCTCGCTCTCGGCGCGGCGGGGAGGGAGGGCGGCGCCCTGCCACGGGCGCAGCGGCCTGGATGGGCGACCGAGGGGCTGGCCGTCAGTCGCGCCTTGGCCCTTCCCTCCACCGCTGGCGCCCCCCGCCGGCCGACCGACGCGGCCCTTGCCTCGCGCGGCCCTTGCCTCGCCAGAGGGCTGGGGCCTGGCCGCCGTCGCCGAGCGCCGCCGTGCCCCAGGATCCAGCACCGCCCCTGCCGCCACCGGCGAAGGCCATGGCGGAAGCGTGTCGGTGCCGATTCGAGGGACCGAGCCACTGGCTCGCTACCCCAACGCCGTCCCAAAATTCGGAGTAGCAAGACCCACCTGGGCCTGGGACGGCTGGAGCCAAGGCTCGGAGCCAAAATGGCACATAGGTGAGGAAGGAGGAGGAGGAGGGAGGAGGGGGAGGAGGAGGAGGAGGAGGGGGGATGAGGAGGAGGAGGAGGAGGAGGAGGAGAGAGGAGGAGGAGGAGGAGGAGGAGCGGAATGACGAGGAGGAGGAGACGAAGGAGGAGGAGGAGGAGCGGGAGTAGGACGAGGAGGCGAGGGTTGAGGAGGAGGAGGAGGAGGAGGAGAAAGAGGAGGAGGAGGAGGAAAAAGAGGAGGAGAGGGGAGGAGGAGGAGGAGGAGGAGGAGGAGGAGGAGGAGGAGGAGGAGGAGTGACCAGTAGTGACCATGGAAGGACGAACGTCCACAAAACAAAACGGGTTGGGCGGGGACTAATCCGAGGATGAGTCCCCGCCATCACGGTGAGGGATCCTGGTGGGTCGACGGGCCGCACCGCCCACACTCCCCTCACCGTGAGACAGCAGAATACTACCCTCCTCCCGAGCCTCCCTCGCACGCTGGACCGCAACCGAAGCATCACGCCGCTCTCTGGCCAGCAGCACCGCCTTCGGGGGTCCCCTGTGCGAGGGAAAAATGCCTCGACGGATCCTGTCGAGGTTCTGGGCTCCTTTGGGGGAGGGCTCCTGGCAAGGTCTTGCGAGCCACCTACCATCGACGGTGGCGGTGAGCCCGCAACAAACACAAAAATGCAAGGAAAACTCAGGCCAGTAGAAGATTTTGTGGGACGAGTGGGCCGAGGTGGCCCCTATCAAAATCTCACCAGTTCTCAAGACGAATTGGCTCCACTCCGACTTATGGCCTCGGACCTCGGGGGCCAGACCTGGACAAGACAGGGCACAAAACTTGAGAAGCTGGGTGGAGGCCACAATCTGGCTGCACACTCTACAACGCCACCTGTTCCCGACCTGCTCACAATTGTGAGAGGTGTCCCTCAGGGCGACGGCCTTCCTGGAGGGGGGGGGCACCCGCACTTTGGCGAGCCTGGTGGCTTGCCAGGGGTCGACCTGGAGTGAGCAGATCAACGCACGTCTGGCCCTGCGCCTGACAAGATGGGCGATGCAATCATAGATGTCCGTGCTGACGAATATACTGGAACAAGGCGTCGTCCGCCGCTCTCCCCGCAAGTTCGTCCGCGCACATATTGCCCGAAGTGAGGAAGACTTGCCACGCACTGAGAGCCTTGCCAGAGTCCTTCAAGATGGGCAGGCCGTCCACACGACCCTGTATTTCAGCCTACCCCGATTTCGCAACGCCACCGCCACCCTGAACACAAGTCCTGATGGGCCGGCTAACCTGCCGTGGGCACGACCCGCTCTCCAACCGTCCAGGACTGGCTGGCAATCAGTGACATAACTGATGGGACCCGTGGTTTCTTCCAGGGCGATGGCGAGCGCAGCTATCTCCGCGCGCGACACGGTCTGTCGCGGTCCCAGGAGGGGGGACGAAACTCCCGCGGCGGGCTCCCAGGAGCCATCCTCGGTCCTCCGAATGAGGGCAACTCCAGAACCGCATCGCCTGCGTCTCGGTAGCTTGCTTGTTAACTTGCCCCCTGACCCATCTACAAAAGATTGGGAGGTGCCTGGCATGGCACACAAACTCAGAGGCGACCTGAGGAGCCGTAGTTACGTAAGAGGGAGGGGACTTCAAGGGGTCAGGAAGAAGGGGCAAGGGAGGTCTTCGACCGGCACTCTCTCAGCATAAAGAAGGGTCTGCTACCCATTGCGCCGTGGCCTGGGAAACCAGTGATTGCGTGCTGCTAAAATCTTGGTGATCAACATTACACACGCATTGCCATATTCTGTGAAACAAGGTCTCAAGGGCCGCCTTGCACCTCGGGCAAGTAACGTCGACCGTGTAGCCACAGTCGACTTGGCGCTGACGTGGCCATTGGCCCCCCGAGGCCACGCACAAGGTGAGGCCCCAAAGATCCGACTGGCCCCGAGACTCGAAACGGCGGAGTTCCTGTTGCAGTGGAAGGAGGTCGGCTCCTTCTTTCAAACTGTCGCCTGCCTCGTGCCCAGCAGCACCTTGCCACAACTTAGCCTTCATGTCAGAAACGAACTCGTGCAACAGGTCTGCGTGGTCGGTCATCGGGAGTAAATCAAAGTCTGGGTCGCCCATTCGTGGGAACCTCCACGCATGCTCCGCATGCTCAGGTCGTTCCCACAGGTCAGGTTCCCTGGGCTCCCATCCTGCTTCAATAAGGGTGGCCTGGACTGCAGCTATGGGCCCCCGAATGCCTCTCCACCTTTTGGCACCAAGCGAATCGAGCTGCGACCGAACGATACCCCACGACCGTCGAATACGAGGTTGGAGGGCAGGGAAGCGCTTCCACAGCTGCAGCCAGGCGTCCACCAATTGGCGGCGCAGCTCCAGGGCGGGATCTCCATCCCCCAGCACAGTCTGCAGACCAGTGGTTAAACATTTGCCCTTACCCATTCCCGAGACCGTGCGAGCAGCTTGTCGCCTCAGAAGCAAGACCTGACTCGGTGGCATACCATAAACTTGATGGCCAAAGCTGGCCTGTGGTAAGGCCCCCGTGCGCCAAGCGCCCTGGGTGACTTTCCTCAAACCAGCCAGCCTGCGCATCTTCACAATCCTAGAAAAACGACCACTGGCTTTAGCCATTCTCTGGCGTGCCTTCTTCCTAGTCCGAAAGCGACCTGCCGCCGTGTCAACACCTAAATCAACTCCTACAGAAGCAAACCTAGCGGGCATCCCTCGGGCTCTGAAAATTCTGGCTATGCGCTTCCCAAGCTCAAGAGAGGACGCCAAGACAACCGTTTTGTCCGAGACCGTGAGCCTCTTGAGTCTGAATCCCTCCGAGAAAGCTTCAGCTAAACCTTCCATCTCCGAAACAACAGTGGCCTGGGTGCCCTCAGATCTTGCCACAGTGTCATCGACAAAGGTCCATAACGAGGCCTGAGGGGCTCTAGCGTGCGCAGCTTCCAGAACAGAATGCAAGAACACTTTTCCAAGGCAGACTCCATGCGACGATCCAGCCACAATCGAGCGGCCAGGGCAGAACGGCTCGCTGATGACCGAGCCCTCCTTGAGGATGCGCGGCGCCATGAAGAGCAGGATCTCCATGAGCAGCACCGTGGGAGGGAAGTTGAGCCCCCGCGCCGCAACCACCAGGAGGGTGAATGAGATGGAGTCGTAAAACTTGGCTATGTCCAGCAGTACAGTCGCCGTTGCCTTGCCTGCGGTAGCGGAGGCCTCGTCCATGAGGCTTCTCGTCATAGCAGCTCTCAGGGCGCTGCTGCCCCTGATGGCTGTGTCCCAGAAGGCAGAAAGTCCATCCGACCAACTGGAGGTGACCGAACTGCGCGCCTGGCTCCACGTCTTGCAACATTGCGGTAACATTCCCAGTACTCTCGTGCCTCCAGCTGGCTTCGGAATAACCGCACAAATCGTAGCTAACCACGCTGTCGGCCAAGTTTGCAGTAGCTCCGCTTGATTGAGGATACACGTGAGCTCCGTAAGTCCATCTTGAGGCATCCGTTGAAGGTCAACTGGGCCCAAGCCATCAACTCCTCTCGCTTTGTTTGGTGATTGTCGTCTAAGTATCGATTCAATCTGTCCTTCATTCAGTGGTGGCAAGGGGTCTTCACGAGCATCCCTGGCCAATCCTTCCAAAGTCCAAAGCAAGTGCTCCCTGCTGTCATTGTCCTCCTGCCAAACTCCCTGCCAAAAGTCCTTCTTCGTGCGAATGAGTACGCAGGGGTCTGCAGTGTCCACTCCATCCATGGTGATCTCACGCGGAAGTGGGTCAGGAGGAGGAGCACGAACGTGTCGATGAATAGCACCTGGCCTCTTGGCCCACATCTGCTTAGCCCAGTCCATGAAGGCTTGGCGTGACTTGACTAATGAGCGTCCCTGGGCGCGGTCGACCCACACGTTGGTGTGCACCTGGAGCTGCTCCAACTCAGACAGGCTGAGGTGCGACACCTGCAGGGCAACATCCTTCCACTCTTGCACTGTGGTGGTCAGGGCCTTTTTCCCGAAGAATTCCTGTTGCTTGGCTTCTGTCAGGCTCTGGACCATAGACCGAAAGCCCGCAAGGCATTTCTCAGCCTCTGGAGGGTCCCTGCCTGAGCGTGTCAAGGCAACGCCTCGAGCCAGCAGTGTGGAAGCGATCCCCTTCCCCTCCTCCTCCCTCCTCCTTTCCACCATTCTGCAACAGGGTCGCACATGTGAGGTCGACCTGGAGCTGGGCGCATCTTCTTCCAGGAAATTGAGTAGCCTTGCCCTCTGCCAAGAAAGACAGCTGGGTCCTCTACATCGCTGACCGCCACAATGGACCGCTCCAATGTAGTGACCCATCGCCCATATCTGTCATCCAAGGTGGAGCGTTGAGCAGGCCTCCAGGTCGCCAGGGGGCCTGTCGCCAACTGCTCTGCTGCTGTACGTGGTCTGAATGTATCCTGCTCCACTTCTCCGTAGATCTTGAGCCATTCTGCCTGCTCCACCTTGAACGTAACCTTGGGGCCTTCTGGCGGTGGCTCCTGAGAAGGCAGGTCATCGAAGGCCTCGCGTAGCTCTTCAGGAAGTTCCTGTCTGCGTGCATCTGCCACCTGCTTGCGTTTCATAGATCGCTTGCTGTCTGGGTTTGGCTCCTGCTGAGGTCGGTTGGCCCTGGGTAGCGGTTCCGGAAGCTCCAACGACCTATGCCACCAAGTCCTCTTGGCGTCCAGCACGTCAACGGCAATAGCACAATGCGTCTTCCAGGGTACCGCTACAACCTGCCTGAGCCTGATGCGGTCCGAAGTAAGCTGCTTAGAGACAATCGCATAATCATACATTCGTCCCTGGCCCTTGTCGCATGTGAACTTGCAGTTCGGCAGCGCAAGCCGACCTCTGAGTCTTTCCACCCATCCACTATCCAACAGGGTCTGCGGTTCATTGTTCCAGTCCGCGACAATCACCCAGGGATCTGCCAAAGCTTTGGTAAAAGCGCCCAAAGCCACCAACACCTCATTGTTGTACTGCGAAGTCCCCAGTGACGGTAGCAAGTACGCTGCAATGTAAACAAGGTTGCCAGACTTGAGATGCAGCGTCGTGGCCGAGAAGCCTTTGAAGGGATCCATGCGCGAGTCAGCAATCGCCTGGTCCCTCAATCGATCGAACTGCGTAGCTGCCAAGTGACATCGAGTGAGAAGCCACTCACCTGCAGAGATGCCTGAGTCCGACTTCCCTGAAGCAAAGCCTGCCTTGAAGGAGAGCCTCCACCCATCCTTCCTGAGCTCCTCAGTCCAGTGGGCGCACTTGGTGTCGGGGACATGCGTCTCGACCAGCCCTACGATGGAGTAGGTGTGCTTGTGACTGTTCACAAAGCTGCGAACCTTGGCGCCCCACTCGGTGATGTTCGCGAAGAGCATCGTCACATGCTTGTCGGACGTGCGGTGCTGTAGTACAGCTGGCTCTTCGTGTGTGGGCGCATTGTCTCCAGCGTGGATCTGTCTGCCTCGTTGCGTTTCTGACGCCACATTACAAACCCGAGGAAGGGCGGCATCCAGCAAAGGCAGACTCGACGAGGAGTTCCCCGAGACACCCAAGAGCGCGGCCTCAGGGCCTCCAAGAGACACCTCCCGAGACGGGGCAGGGCTGGAGCTTATGGCGTCTGGCCTGCATCCTATGTTAGACTCCACCGTACAGAGCTCCCCTTCGTTCCCGAACTGGTCGTCGAGGTAGGCGAAGGGGTCAGCATCAGGATCGTCCAAATCATCGCACCGTGCTCGACCTCCTTCCACAGGTAGGGGAGCAAACCGATGGACTTCAGGAGCCTCAGAAGCCTGATGTTGCATGGCATGTGTATTCGTACTGTGATTGGCCTGTCCCAAACTGGTCTCCGCATCCGCCAATATCACCAGGCTAGCGATGTACGCATCTACGTCTGCCTGATCATCACCAGGGTCAGGCTGTCTGGGGCGAGGAAGCCGAACCGTAGGGAAATCCGAGCCCAAAAGCCTCCTGAACATGGCTCTCAACTCCTCCAAGCGCGCCCAGTGGCGGCGCTGCATCTGAACTCGGCTCTCAAAAGGCGCCGCGCGTAGCCTATCAAGGAAAGCCACTCGCCTGGGCCAGGGACTGTCTCCATGCCAATCACATATCCTTCCATAGACTTATTGTAGGGGGCGACCTGTGAAACCAGGGCCTGCAACAAGCGGGCGCAAGGCTCGTTGCCCTTGTCGCTCCAAGTGATCGTGGGCAGAAACGCCTCGCACCAAAGCCGCCAGTCCGCACTGCCAGCGTACAACCCACGATGTAAGTCAAACCAAGCCGCTGCCCAATCTCTGAGATCCGCACGCATGTCAGCATAGTCCTGTACTGCCATCGCTCTGGTCTCGTCAGCAGGCGGCAGGCCCATGGCCTGTGGTGTATCGGTTGCAGTCACCACTTCACCAATGCTACCTGCGTCACCAGATAGGCGAGTCCAGCAAACTCCTGAGCCCCCACCCACACGCGCTGAGACCCCCGCCTCCTGTGGAGAGGGTGCCCTGGCGGGTGGAAAGCCCAGGTGCGACTGTGAACCTGCACTGCTCTGGGCAGCCCAGGATTTGCGCTCTGACGACTGAAATCCTCCAGCAGGTTGAGGACCTGATTGCGTGGAGAGGGATGCAACAGGAAGAACGTGGCTCCACATAGTGCCCGTGGCGCCAATGGCGCCCGACTGACTCGCCCACGCCGTAGCCGTACTGCTCACAGTCCCCGACGGCCTGGAACACGGTGCACACGTAGAAGGGGTCCCCGTCATCTCAACCGACATCGAAGGAGGGGCCCACTGCATCATATCCCGAACCTTCCGTATTGTGTCCAGCGCTTCGTAGTAGAACTTGTCAGACCGCATAGCTCGACCAGAGGGAGCACATGCATGTGTGAGAACGTCGGAAGTACATCCAAATGGAACATCCGTGCCTGGGTAGCATTGGAATGGCGGCGTTCGTGAAATGAGCTTGAGCACCCCAGCTGACACAGATGTCCCTGACTCAGGTAGCTGCTGGGCACTCGCTGTTGGGGCCCCCCCTGCGCTCGAACTTGGCCAATCTCTCTCGAACTGAGGCGAACCGTGCCTGTTGATCTGGTCGGGAGCCCTGTCCTTCTGCAGTTTGGCCAAGGGGCTCCGCGGTGGTCTCCGCGCCATCACCACCAGCACTAGCTGACTCTGGCTGGGAACCTTCTGCGCTTCCTGGCTTGGGCTGGGTTTCGTCTTCAGCATCCTGCACTCGACGACGTTTGGCCAGTAGACGCGTCTTCTGTGATTCATGCTCCTGGACCACTCGCTTGGCCTCATCCAGAGCCGAGGCGAAAAGATCCTTGGCCTTTGTGGAAAGGAGCTCCCGCAACTGTGTGGTGCGTTCCTCAATCCGTAGGCGATCGTCCTCATCCAGCTCCAATCCATCAGGCATGTCTGACAGGAGGCCCAGATCGAAGTCCAGGGTGCCAACCTTGCCAGACACGAGGTCCTCCAGCTTGATCCGCGCAGGCGCTGGTCCTGGTTCTGGTACGGGAGCTTTGCCTGTGGCAGCGAGCTTGCGGGCGAGCTCCGCGTGTTGAGTGTCCATGATCTCCAACTCTGCACGAAGGCCCATGATGTAGTCCTCGTGCTCATGCAGTTGGGTCTTCCACTTGTCGTGCTTGTCCAGTTCGCGAGAGAGTCGCTGAAGGAGCTTGTCGCATTCACGTCGCGATTCAGCCAGTCGCTGCTCCATGGTCTTCTCAATGACAGGGGGGGCAGACTTTGCCAGGATGTTGATGCGCGCCTGAACCCTCGTGGCCAAGTTCTTGTCTCCCGTTTTGTTGGCGATGGCCAGCAGAGAACCCAGCTCAGTAGCATCCAGGCCATCAAGGCTCGTCCAAACCAGCGCTGGCGTGGAGGAGTTCGGACCTGGCTGGAGGCCGGCCGCCAGCGGTAGCCGGTGCTCTGAACTCTGACGGCTGTCGTTCCACGAGTTGTCTGATCCTGACCACGACCTGCCCGCCCGAGACGGCCAGTGCTGTGGCTGGGTCCATCCTGGCTCAGGTGTGCGATATGAGAAGCAATGTTTGCACCACTGCCATCTTTCCTCGTTGCGTGCACATCCACAATGACCGCATCGCCACGAGGGCCCTGAGACAGGGGGCTTGTGTAGCTTGCGTCGGACAACAGTGGCCTTCTTATTCGTCGACCCGTCCGCACGCCACGGGGCTGAGCGCAAATCATCCGATCCCATCGGCGTGCCGTGGCAGGCAAAAGAAGGTACGTTAGTATGCCTGGCAAGCCAGGAGAACAGTTGGGGCCGCGTGCACCAGAGAGGTGCCCCCTTGCCAGAATGCTCACGTCCGCTGTTGACGCTCGGGCCACGCTACGGACTTGAGCCAAAATGGCTACGGAGGAGGAGGAGGAGGAGGAGGAGGAGGAGGAGAGGTAGATGAGGAGGAGGAGGAGGAGTGAGGAGGAGGAAGGAGGGGGATGGGGAGTAGGAGGAGGAGGAGGAGGAGGAGGAGGAGGAGGAGGCGAGGAGGAGGAGGAGGAGGAGGGGGAGGAGGGAGGTTTCACCGCCCACATATGAGAGGCAGGGGGAGAGGATGAGGAGGAGGGGGAGGAGTGAGGCAGAGAGGAGGAGGAGGAGGAGGAGGAGGAGGAGGAGGAGGAGGGCGGAGGAGGAGGAATGAGGAGGAGGAGGAGGAGGAGAAGGAGGAGGAGGAGGAGTTCGACTATTTCGCATCTCGCTCCCCGCGAGCTGCGCGGCGCTGGCCGCGCCGCGCTCTCCGCCGCTGATGGCGCGGCGGCCCTCATCTCGCGCCGCTCTCTCGTAGCGGTTCGCCCCCTGGAGGTCGCGGCCCTGGGGCCCACCTCCTCTCCACTCGCGTCATGCGGCGGCTAGTGGAGCACTGGTGAGGGCCTCCTTCGCGGAGGAGGAGAGGAGGAGGAGGAGGAGGAGGAGGAGGAGGAGGAGGAGGAGGAGCCGACCCTCCGCCTGGACCACGTGGTCCTCGTGCAGGAAGGACTGAGGCAGTGGCGGGGGCTCGCCTTGCTCAGACTCAAAACGAAGGCAGCCCAGGCCAGTCGCACGGCCGCGCTGCGCGCCCGCCCCGGGGCGCCATTGCGCCTGGCCGCGCGCGCTGCCGAGAGGCACAAACGCAGGGCAGTGGGCTCACGCCTGGCACCTGGCTGCCCCCGGCGCGCACGGGACTTCGGCGTGCGCGCTGAAGCGCGGCGCCACAAACAGCGAACCCCATCCTCTTGGACCTCCTCGAGGTCGTGGGACAGCAGAACCAGCGTCGGCATCGCGGGACCTGTCCGAACTGGCGGGCTTTCCGGCACCGCGGAGGCCGAGGTCACAATATGGGCCGCCCTAGCCAAAAACATCAAAAGAGCGGCGCACGTCTTTTGGCCTGCAACGAAAGTGTCTACCACTAGACCAGCATGCTGGATCTCCCCAGCTCCGACCTTCGCGAAGAAGTCAGCCCGCGTGTTCCCAGGGTAACCGAACACAGTGGGCACCTCCACGCCTTTTGGGAACACATGGGCCTGCAAGAGCTCATCTAAATTGCCGTGAGCGGGCGCCCGCTGGAAAGAGGGCCTCTCTGGTCTCTTCCCTCGTAGAGCTGGAAAACCTGCCTCCAAATGCTGGCATGCTTGCTAGCACCTCTACACAACTCGGGGCACCAGCTGGCGCCATCCATGACGGCGGGCCGGTGGTCCGAAACAACAATGGCCTCCCAAGGCCCAGCTTTCAAAGCTTCCAAAATCGCCTGGCGCTCCGCCCTCGGCACCGTCTGGCACAGTCCTCACAGGGGGCCAAAACGGGCGCGGATCGGAAAACCTTGCGCAGTCAGCTCGGGTACTGACCAGCCACATCTAGTAAGCTCAGGGATTCCATTAGTTTGGCCGCTGCCGCCTGCATACAGCCTCGGCCCCCAAGGAAAATGACAAGCACCCCGGGCCCTGACGGGAACGGCCCTAGGAACGGGCTCGACGCAGATAGGACAGAGGGGGGGCCCATAGGCCAGCCCGACGGTGTCAGCCTCGGGCGGCAGACCTCAAACCGAATCGATCATCTTCTGCCGCTGTCCCCGCGCATCGCTGGGGAGTGGATGCGCAGCATCGGGATCCTCGGCACCTTGCTGCCACACCTTAGCGCAGTCGAAATACTGGTGTCCGAGCGCGCCCTCGGCCTCGCCACAGAACTGACATTTCGAACTGCTGGAAGATGCCGCCGCGACCTTTCGCGCTGGGGGCCGCGGCCCAACCCCTAGAGGGCGCCTCAAGGTTGCCTCGCGCACAGGATCTCGGACCGAGTACACTCCCAAACGACGCGCTCGACCCCGAACATTCTTGGATCCGCGCGCCTCGGGGGTGGCAGAGAGCAGCTGCGCCGTTCGGGCTCGATTGATGCCCTCTCTGAGCTGCTGCCTTACATCGCTAGGAGAGACGAAACGAAAAACAAAGTTAAAGCCTCGTCCTGGTCGGCTTGAATCATGCGGGGCCCGGCCAAATTCCACCCGACACGAGAAAGGCTGAGGTAAACCGCCCCGACGGGCCCCCACGCGAGCCTCCAAAGGGCTGCTGGCACAGCGTTTCATGAGCCTTTTTGCCAGTCCCGTAACACATCAACATCGCTCACCCTACGATCCCAGACCCACGCGGCAGTGACGAAACGCTCGCGGCACCGTCGCATCGGCCACGGGACCGTAGCTGGGATCGCGATGGGCGGCAACGTAGGCTGTGCGATGCGCCCTGCCTCGGGCCCCCATAAGCTCGGCAGCCAGCGCGCGCAAAAATTTAAAGTGGAGTCTTGGAGCCCCATGGCCGCCGCCCCGTGGCCCCCGCTGGGCATTGAGCCCGCGCGCCAGAGCGCGGCCACCTTCGGCCCAGCAGACCTCTCAAGGACCCGCAGCTCTTTTCTCGGTGTCGCGCTGCGCGCGCCTCCCAAACAGCCATGGCCCAAATGTATCACATTCTTATTGATCCTAAGGCCTAAGGGTGAGGGCGTCAAACTTAATTCGCTTTTCAGCCGGCAATGACTGCGTGGCCAGGTAAGCCTGACTGGTTTAGGCGGACAGCAGGAAGACGATCCGATGCGACGCGACGGCGCATCCTCTCGCACCGCCATGGATTACCACCTCGGCCCCACCCGCACCCGGATCTGGCCCTCCCAATTGCAGCGAGACGTTGTCCATGGCGGCCGAAACCTTCACTGCAGGGAATCTCCTGACCGTCTCTCTCACGGGCGCCAGGGCACAACACGCATCTGGCACAAGCATGTGAACACCCCGCCAAGATTCCGTGGAAGGAGACGTAGCTCTCACTCAAACTCCGAAACGCGGTCTATCGTCGGGGGGCGGCGCAGACTGAAGAGCACCCACCCCAGACGACCGGGTGGGAGGAACCTACCTGCCCGAAATCTCGCCAAGGACCGACAAAATAACCATGTCATAGCACTTGGCCATTGGCCAGCAGCACTTTGATCAATTGCAAATCCTTAGTTTTGGCTCCACCCGCCGACAGGCTCAAATCAAAGGCGGGTCCCAGTCCCACTCCCCCGGAACTCCTTCTTTCCATGATCGCGCTCCTGCGCTCTGATACAGGCCGTCGAAGCCTGCGCCGCACGCGGGCGAACGTACCCAGCAGCGCTATCAAGCGGTGCCCACCGTCTGGTTTTGTAAACGAATTAGCTTACTGACCAAACGAAACGCCGATCGGGCCAGCGCAGACGCGCTTCACACTGATGCACCAATACGGCAAAGGCGCCGAGGGCCTCGTCGGACAGGTACATGAGCCACAGAGGATGTATGACAGCACCCTGCTGCCGTGCGCTCTGGGAATTTCAAAAGTGCGGCCCGAAGAACAGAAACAGATGCCTCAATGGGGGGGGGATCCCAAAGATGCGCGTCTCCTAGGGCCCCTGGCTGGGAGCGCCCGCGGGTCGCCCGGGCTTCCCCGCAAAGCTATCTCGGACCCACTGTTGCCAATCATTGTTTTCCTTGGCAAGGTCGTGCTCGGCGGCGCGATCCCAAATATGCCGCGCTAAATCCTGGAAAGCAGGATCGGCCAGGGCCGACAAGCCGACCTTGGCGAGTCCAGCTGGCAGCGCACCCACTCTATCTTGGCGATGCGGTCGTAGAAGCGCCCCACTTCCAGCAGCGCCTTGGCGACCCTGCGCGCGCGCCTGTCCTGGCCCCCGTCGTCGAGGTTCCGCCTGGGCACAGGCGCGGCGCTCAATCCCAATGATGTCGCGCCTGTCCAGCAGCTCGCACTCCACTCCCCTCAATGGGGGGGGGATCCCAAAGATGCGCGTCTCCAAGGGCCCCTGGCTGGGAGCGCCCGCGGGTCGCCCGGGCCCCCCCGAAAAGCTATTTCGGACCCACTGTTGCCAATCATTGTTCCCCACATCCTGAGTGGGGTTCTTGTTTTCCCAGAACATCCTCTCCTCCTCCTCCTCCTCCTCCT
>CAUYUJ010017632.1:69577-100470 GCA_963575745.1 Prorocentrum cordatum | reverse complement strand
GCCCAAATGTATCACATTCTTATTGCTCCTGAAGCCTAAGGGTGAGGCGTCAAACTTAATTCGCTTTTCAGCCGCAATGCTGCGGGCCAGGTAGCCTGACTTGTTAGGCTGCAGCAGGAAGCCGATCGATGCGACGCGACGGCGCAGCTCTCGCACCGCCTTGGATACCACCTCGGCCCCCGCGGCATCTGGCCCTCCCCATTGCAGCGAGACGTTGTCCATGGCGGCTCGAACCTTCACTGCAGGGAATCTCCTGACCGTCTCTCTCACGGGCGCCAGGGGCACAACAAGCATCATGGCACAAGCATGTGAACACCCCGCCAAGATTCCGTGGAAGGAGACGTAGCTCTCACTCAAACTCCCGAACGCGTCTATTCGTCGGGGGGCGGCGCAGACTTGAATGAGCACCCACCCCAGACGACGGGGGGAAACCTACCTGCCCGAAAATCTCGACCAAGACCGACAACTTAACCATGTCATAGCACTTGGCCATGGCCAGCAGCACTTTGATCAATTGCAAATCCTTAGTTTTGGCTCCACCCGCCGACAGGCTCAAATCAAAGGCGGGTCCCAGTCCCACTCCCCCGGAACTCCTTCTTTCCATGATCGCGCTCCTGCGCTCTGATACAGGCCGTCGAAGCCTGCGCCGCACGCGGGCGAACGTACCCAGCAGCGCTATCAAGCGGTGCCCACCGTCTGGTTTTGTAAACGAATTAGCTTACTGACCAAACGAAACGCCGATCGGGCCAGCGCAGACGCGCTTCACACTGATGCACCAATACGGCAAAGGCGCCGAGGGCCTCGTCGGACAGGTACATGAGCCACAGAGGATGTATGACAGCACCCTGCTGCCGTGCGCTCTGGGAATTTCAAAAGTGCGGCCCGAAGAACAGAAACAGATGCCTCAATGGGGGGGGGATCCCAAAAATGCGCGTCTCCTAGGGCCACTGGCTGGGAGCGCCCGCGGGTCGCCCGGGCTTCCCCGCAAAGCTATCTCGGACCCACTGTTGCCAATCATTGTTTTCCTTGGCAAGGTCGTGCTCGGCGGCGCGATCCCAAATATGCCGCGCTAAATCCTGGAAAGCAGGATCGGCCAGGGCCGACAAGCCGACCTTGGCGAGTCCAGCTGGCAGCGCACCCACTCTATCTTGGCGATGCGGTCGTAGAAGCGCCCCACTTCCAGCAGCGCCTTGGCGACCCTGCGCGCGCGCCTGTCCTGGCCCCCGTCGTCGAGGTTCCGCCTGGGCACAGGCGCGGCGCTCAATCCCAATGATGTCGCGCCTGTCCAGCAGCTCGCACTCCACTCCCCTCAATGGGGGGGGGATCCCAAAGATGCGCGTCTCCAAGGGCCCCTGGCTGGGAGCGCCCGCGGGTCGCCCGGGCCCCCCCGAAAAGCTATTTCGGACCCACTGTTGCCAATCATTGTTCCCCACATCCTGAGTGGGGTTCTTGTTTTCCCAGAACATCCTCTCCTCCTCCTCCTCCTCCTCCTCCTCCTCCTCCTCCTCCTCCTCCTCCCCCTTCCTCCACCATCCCATACTGTATCATACCATACCAATACCATGCCACTCCATACCATACCTTACCATACCATACCATGCATCCACCATCCCATACCATACCATGCCTTTCCTCACACCATGTTATTTATCAGGTTTCGTGCCCCTCCCACCCCTCCAGGGAGGCCCCGCCTGAGCGAGGAGGGTATCGGAATACCATACTATTTACATGGTTTCGTGCCCCTCCCACCCCTCCAGGGAGGCACCGCCTGAGCGAGCGAGACATTCGCACCACCATGTTTTACGGACAACTTCTGTTTTACAAATCAAGGTGGCTCCAGGGTAGGACCCGCCTCTCTCTCCAGGGTATTTCCGCACACCATGTTTATTTATCAGGTTTTTCGTGCACCTCCCACCCCTCAGAGGGGCCCCGCCTGAAGCGAGCAGGGTATCAGTCACACCATGATATTTATAAAGGTTTCCTGCCCTCACCCATCCCTCCAGGGAGGCCCCGCCCTTGAGCGAGCAGGGTATTCGCACACCAATGCTATTTATCAAGGGTTTCGTGCCCCTTCCCACCCCTCCAGGGAGGCCCCACAGAGCGGAAAGGGTGTTCGCACACCATGTTATTTATCAGGTTTCGTGCCCATCCCACCTCTCCAGGGAGGCCCCGCCTGAGCGAGCAGGGTATTCGCACACCATGTTATGTATAAGTTTTCGTGCTTCTCCCACCCCTCCAGGGAGGCCCAGCCTGAGCAAGCAAGGTATTCGCACACCATGTTTTTTTATCATGTTTCGTGTCCCTCCCACCCCTCCAGGGAGGCCCCGCATGAGCGAGCAGGGTATTCGCACACCATGTTATTTATCTGGTTTCGTGCGTTGGTTCGTTTCGTGCCACTCCCATCCCTCCATGGAGGCCCCACCAGAGCGGAAGGCATTCGCACACCATAATTATTATCAGTTTTAGTGCCCTTCCACCCTCCAGGGAGGCCCACCAGAGCGGGCAGGTTCGCGCACCATGTTATTGATCAGTTTCGCGCCCCTCCAAACATTCCAGGGAGGCCTCCCGGCCAGAGCGGGCAGGGTATTGCACACCCATATGATTTATCCGGTTTTGATGCCCCTTCCCACCCCTCCAGGGGGGGCCCCACAGAGCGGGACCAGGGTATTGCACGCCATATTTTGTTATTAGGTTTCGTGGCCGTTCCCGGCCCCTCCAGGGAGGCCCCACCAGAGCGGGCAGGGCATTCGCACACCATTTTATTTATCAGGTTTCGTGCCCCTCCCGCCACTCCAGGGAGGCCCCGCCAGAGCGGGCAGGGTATTCGCACGCCATATCTTATTGTTAGGTTTCGTGCCGTTCCCGCCCCTCCCGGGAGGCCCCACCAGAGCGGGCAGGGTATTCGCACACCATGTTATTTATCAGGTGTCGTGCCCCTCCCACCCCTCCAGGGAGGCCCCACCAGAGCGGGCAGGGTATCCGTACACCATATTATTTATCAGGTTTCGTGCCCCTCCCACCCCTCCAGGGAGGCCCCACCAGAGCGCAGACAAGAAGCAATGGAACCCCGTAACATCTTCATGTGGGGAACTCCGTTTGCAACATTTTCCTCGGCAAGGTGGGCCGCTTCGCGCTCGGCGGCGCGATCCCAAATATGCCGCGCTAAATCCTGGAAAGCAGGATCGGCCAGGGCCGACAAGCCAGCCTTGGCGAGTCCAGCTGGCAGCGCACCCACTCTATCTTGGCGACGCGGTCGTAGAAACGCCCCACTTCCAGCAGCGCCTTGGCGACCCTGCGCGCGCGCCTGTCCTGGCCCCCGTCGTCGAGGTTCAGCCTGGGCACAGGCGCGGCGCTCAATCCCCATGATGTCGCGCCTGTCCAGCAGATCGCACTCCACTCCCCTCAAGAAGACGCCCCGCTGCGAAGCGGTGCCAGCGCCGTGGGCACCTCCAACAACCAGGCTTCGCCATGGTCGGAATGCGCCTGGGCTGACGAGCCACCCAGCACAACAGCTTAGCGCCCGCTCCCAACAAGCCCAGCTGCACTGGCTCGCGCGGCGCGGTGTTCAACATCATCTAACACTGATGCTGGGCTGGTGCGAATAGCGCGGTTCGCGCTGATGATAAAATAATCTACGGTCGTGCCATGGGCCGATTGCAGGCGGGCAGCCGCTGCTGGCGCCGAAACACTACCATCGAAAACCTCGGCCCAGCTGCCCGAGGTCTCTGGCTCCATCTCAATGTCGCCGCCGATGACCCAATCCCAGCCGAGCTCATTCATCTGGGCGCAGCACTGGCCGACCTCTGCCAAGGGCGCCGTGTTGACGGCGCCCATCTGGTCACCCGCGTGCAAGTACATGGAAACCGCTATGAAGCCGCCCTTGACCACGGAGTGCACATGCCCTGCCACAGCACGCGCTGACGCCAACTGCCCTCTCGCACCGAGGGGCGGCTCCGTGATCTGAATCCTCTCGGGGCTGAGAATGGCTACACCTCCCGACGTTCCTCCGCCATCTGTGGCCAGCGCCCTCGACCACGTGCCGCGGTGGCCCGCCGCGTATGCACGAACCTGGAAGTCGGGCAGCTTCTCATTCAACTGGTGTTCCTGCACACGAAGAAGCACGGCCTCCTCATCGAGCGAAACTGAGGACTCCTTCGCCCCCAGCAGCTTACCAAGGGGACCGTGACACGTAGCAGTAGCTGGTACAACTCTGACCATGGCTAATAAGTGGAAGAGCATTATCACGATTCTAAAAATCAGGTAGGCCGGCCCATGCGGGGGCAAGCCTGGCCTTCTTCGCGATGCTCTTCAACTGTTCACCTGCTCGTTTGGCTGCCTCACGATGTTCTTCGTCTGTGTCTGGTGCTGCAGCGCTGACACTGCTAAGCAACTCCCGCAGCGCATCAGGATCAGCATCGCTAGCTTTTGGAGTCCACTCGGACCCAGAGCTAGGGTTGGCGCTGCCACCGCCTCCCTCGTCCGCGGCTCGCCCCGCGGCTGCGTGCTTGCCTGGCGCTCTCAGCCTCGCGCTGCTGCCTCCTCGACGCCCCGCGCCTCCGCGAGCGCGCTGCGAAGGTTCTTCGCCATCGCCTCGGACGTGCCGAACCCCTGCAAGATCGAGCCAAGCTGCTTGACCGACTGCTCGGTGCTGGACCCGAGCACCTGGCCCAGCGACTGCGGCTTCCATTTCTGTGACTCTGGAGGCTGAGGGGCTTCCGCAACGAGCAATCGCCGCAGCTCTTCCAGCTTCAGCAGCTCCGCTCCGGTGCCGTTGAGCTCAGTGAAGGCCTCACGCACAGCCCTCTGCGCCTCCTGTACCTTGCCCTCCAGCTCCTGCAAGTGCTCCTGCCGCCGTTTAGCCTTGACCTCCAGCTCCGCGCGCTGAAAGGACATCTCCTTCAGCCGCATGTCGAGCAGCTTCGCCCAGTCCACCCACTGTTGGCGAAGCCTTGCCTGCTTCTCGCGAAGCTGGCGACAGGCTCCCTGCACCTCTTCAGATTTGACATCCTTGATCGCGTCGATGTGCGCCGCCAGCTCAGACAACTGCTGCTTGATGTCGCACGGGGCGCTCGCATCGCCTCCGACGACATCCATGGCTGGCGCCGGCTCGGGCGGGGCGGAGCCTTGGCGATTTGAGCCCGCAATGCGACCAACCCCTGCTGACACTGACGCAATTGCTGCTCCACCTTCGACTTCCCAGGCGCATGCGCAAGACTCTGCGCCGGGGCTGAAGGCTTCCGAACACCTTCGGAAGCAGTGGACTTGTGATGTTGGCATTTGCTGCATTCCGACAAACCAGCACGGATCTACCACTGCTAACCTTCTTTCCCAACAGTTATTGCACACACGCGGCGGAACCCAAGCATTCCGAGCCCGCTGGTGCCCCGAGAGTAAGGACCTCCAGCCTCCAGCTCGTCCCTGCGGTGCCATATGGCGGGGCCTCTCGGCCTCGCCGACGTCGTTAGAGGGTGGAAGAGATGCGGGCGAACCGCAGTACGGCATCGAAGATGTGGCGTCGCCAGGGGACGACAAAAGCGGCGGCGGCCGCCCCTCCCCCAGGCGACTCCTGTCCTTGAGCGAAGCACTACGGACTTGAAGCGCACCGCTCCTGAATCAAGCGCGGGCAGCGGTAGACTGGGCTAAACCCTGTGACGAGGAGGGGCAAACAGCCAGCGCCTCCTCGTCCAGACAAGGAGGAGGGCCGCCGTGGACAGGAGCCCACCTCAGCCCTCAGACAAATCCTCGGCCGAGAGCTCTCGCCGCTGCCGCAGTGCAGACCGCGCCGCAGCGGCGGCAGGGGCCCGATGGGCGAGGGCCCCGCCCCGCGAGGATCTCATCCCTGACAACCTTTTGGCCAGGGGACGGGGCTCCCGCAGGGCCTGAGCAACGTGCGCCACGACGGCGCCTCAATCAGGCAGTGAGCCCAGCACTTCCTGCAGATCGAATGCCGACCCTCCGCCTGGACCACGTGGTCCTCGTGCAGGAAGGACTGAGGCAGTGGCGGGGGCTCGCCTTGCTCAGACTCAAAACGAAGGCAGCCCAGGCCAGTCGCACGGCCGCGCTGCGCGCCCGCCCCGGGGCGCCATTGCGCCTGGCCGCGCGCGCTGCCGAGAGGCACAAACGCAGGGCAGTGGGCTCACGCCTGGCACCTGGCTGCCCCCGGCGCGCACGGGACTTCGGCGTGCGCGCTGAAGCGCGGCGCCACAAACAACGAACCCCACCCTCTTGGACCTCCTCGAGGTCGTGGGACAGCAGAACCAGCGTCGGCATCGCGGAACCTGTCCGAACTGGCGGGCTTTCCGGCACCGCGGAGGCCGAGGTCACAATATGGGCCGCCCTAGCCAAAAACATCAAAAGAGCGGCGCACGTCTTTTGGCCTGCAACGAAAGTGTCTACCACTAGACCAGCATGCTGGATCTCCCCAGCTCCGACCTTCGCGAAGAAGTCAGCCCGCGTGTTCCCAGGGTAACCGAACACAGTGGGCACCTCCACGCCTTTTGGGAACACATGGGCCTGCAAGAGCTCATCTAAATTGCCGTGAGCGGGCGCCCGCTGGAAAGAGGGCCTCTCTGGTCTCTTCCCTCGTAGAGCTGGAAAACCTGCCTCCAAATGCTGGCATGCTTGCTAGCACCTCTACACAACTCGGGGCACCAGCTGGCGCCATCCATGACGGCGGGCCGGTGGTCCGAAACAACAATGGCCTCCCAAGGCCCAGCTTTCAAAGATTCCAAAATCGCCTGGCGCTCCGCCCTCGGCACCGTCTGGCACAGTCCTCACAGGGGGCCAAAACGGGCGCGGATCGGAAAACCTTGCGCAGTCAGCTCGGGTACTGACCAGCCACATCTAGTAAGCTCAGGGATTCCATTAGTTTGGCCGCTGCCGCCTGCATACAGCCTCGGCCCCCAAGGAAAATGACAAGCACCCCGGGCCCTGACGGGAACGGCCCTAGGAACGGGCTCGACGCAGATAGGACAGAGGGGGGCCCATAGGCCAGCCCGACGGTGTCAGCCTCGGGCGGCAGACCTCAAACCGAATCGATCATCTTCTGCCGCTGCCCCCGCGCATCGCTGGGGAGTGGATGCGCAGCATCGGGATCCTCGGCACCTTGCTGCCACACCTTAGCGCAGTCGAAATACTGGTGTCCGAGCGCGCCCTCGGCCTCGCCACAGAACTGACATTTCAAACTGCTGGGAGATCCCGCCGCGACCTTTCGCGCTGGGGGCCGCGGCCCACCCCCTAGAGGGCGCCTCAAGGTTGCCTCGCGCACAGGATCTCGGACCGAGTACACTCCCAAACGATGCGCTCGACCCCGAACATTCTTGGATCCGCGCGCCTCGGGGGTGGCAGAGAGCAGCTGCGCCGTTCGGGCTCGATTGATGCCCTCTCTGAGCTGCTGCCTCACATCGCTAGGAGAGACGAAACGAAAAAACAAAGTTCAAGCCTCGTCCTGGTCGGCTTGAATCATGCGGGGCCCGGCCAAATTCCACCCGACACGAGAAAGGCTGAAGTAAACCGCCCCGACGGGCCCCCGCGCGAGCCTCCAAAGGGCTGCTGGCACAGCGTTTCATGAGCCTTTTTGCCAGGCCCGTAACACATCAACATCGCTCACCCTACGATCCCAGACCCACGCGGCAGTGACGAAACGCTCGCGGCACCGTCGCATCGGCCACGGGACCGTAGCTGGGATCGCGATGGGCGGCAACGTAGGCTGTGCGATGCGCCCTGCCTCGGGCCCCCATAAGCTCGGCAGCCAGCGCGCGCAAAAATTTAAAATGGAGTCTTGGAGCCCCATGACCGCCGCCCCGTGGCCCCCGCTGGGCATTGAGCCCGCGCGCCAGAGCGCGGCCACCTTCGGCCCAGCAGACCTCTCAAGGACCCGCAGCTCTTTTCTCGGTGTCGCGCTGCGCGCGCCTGCCAAACAGCCATGGCCCAAATGTATCACATTCTTATTGCTCCTGAAGCCTAAGGGTGAGGCGTCAAACTTAATTCGCTTTTCAGCCGCAATGCTGCGGGCCAGGTAGCCTGACTTGTTAGGCTGCAGCAGGAAGCCGATCGATGCGACGCGACGGCGCAGCTCTCGCACCGCCTTGGATACCACCTCGGCCCCCGCGGCATCTGGCCCTCCCCATTGCAGCGAGACGTTGTCCATGGCGGCTCGAACCTTCACTGCAGGGAATCTCCTGACCGTCTCTCTCACGGGCGCCAGGGGCACAACAAGCATCATGGCACAAGCATGTGAACACCCCGCCAAGATTCCGTGGAAGGAGACGTAGCTCTCACTCAAACTCCCGAACGCGTCTATTCGTCGGGGGGCGGCGCAGACTTGAATGAGCACCCACCCCAGACGACGGGGGGGAACCGACCTGCCCGAAAATCTCGACCAAGACCGACAACTCAACCATGTCATAGCACTTGGCCGTGGCCAGCAGCACTTTGATCAATTGCAAATCCTTAGTTTTGGCTCCACCCGCCGACAGGCTCAAATCAAAGGCGGGTCCCAGTCCCACTCCCCCGGAACTCCTTCTTTCCATGATCGCGCTCCTGCGCTCTGATACAGGCCGTCGAAGCCTGCGCCGCACGCGGGCGAACGTACCCAGCAGCGCTATCAAGCGGTGCCCACCGTCTGGTTTTGTAAACGAATTAGCTTACTGACCAAACGAAACGCCGATCGGGCCAGCGCAGACGCGCTTCACACTGATGCACCAATACGGCAAAGGCGCCGAGGGCCTCGTCGGACAGGTACATGAGCCACAGAGGATGTATGACAGCACCCTGCTGCCGTGCGCTCTGGGAATTTCAAAAGTGCGGCCCGAAGAACAGAAACAGATGCCTCAATGGGGGGGGGATCCCAAAGATGCGCGTCTCCTAGGGCCCCTGGCTGGGAGCGCCCGCGGGTCGCCCGGGCTTCCCCGCAAAGCTATCTCGGACCCACTGTTGCCAATCATTGTTTTCCTTGGCAAGGTCGTGCTCGGCGGCGCGATCCCAAATATGCCGCGCTAAATCCTGGAAAGCAGGATCGGCCAGGGCCGAAAAGCCGACCTTGGCGAGTCCAGCTGGCAGCGCACCCACTCTATCTTGGCGATGCGGTCGTAGAAGCGCCCCACTTCCAGCAGCGCCTTGGCGACCCTGCGCGCGCGCCTGTCCTGGCCCCCGTCGTCGAGGTTCAGCCTGGGCACAGCCGCGGCGCTCAATCCCAATGATGTCGCGCCTGTCCAGCAGCTCGCACTCCACTCCCCTCAATGGGGGGGGATCCCAAAGATGGGGGATCCCAAAGATGCGCGTCTCCAAGGGCCCCTGGCTGGGAGCGCCCGCGGGTCGCCCGGGCCCCCCCGCAAAGCTATTTCGGACCCACTGTTGCCAATCATTGTTCCCCACATCCTGAGTGGGGTTCTTGTTTTCCCAGAACATCCTCCTCTCCTCCTCCTCCTCCTCCTCCTCCTCCTCCTCCTCCTCCTCCTCCTCCCCCTTCCTCCACCATCCCATACTGTATCATACCATACCAATACCATGCCACTCCATACCATACCTTACCATACCATACCATGCATCCACCATCCCATACCATACCATGCCTTTCCTCACACCATGTTATTTGTCAGGTTTCGTGCCCCTCCCACCCCTCCAGGGAGGCCCCGCCTGAGCGAGCAGGGTATTCGCACACCATGTTATTTATCAGGTTTTTCGTGCCCCTCCCACCCCTCCAGGGAGGCCCCGCCTGAGCGAGCAGGGTATTCGCACACCATGTTATTTATCAGGTTTCGTGCCCCTCCACCCCTCCAGGGAGGCCCCGCCTGAGCGGGCAGGGTATTCGCACACCATGTTATTTATCAGGTTTCGTGCCCCTCCCACCCCTCCAGGGAGGCCCCGCCTGAGCGAGCAGGGTATTCGCACACCATGATATTTATCAGGTTTCCTGCCCCTCCCATCCCTCCAGGGAGGCCCCGCCTGAGCGAGCAGGGTATTCGCACACCATGCTATTTATCAGGTTTCGTGCCCCTCCCACCCCTCCAGGGAGGCCCCACCAGAGCGGGAAGGGCATTCGCACACCATGTTATTTATCTGGTTTCGTGCCTCTCCCACCCCTCCAGGGAGGCCCAGCCTAAGCAAGCAAGGTATTCGCACACCATGTTATTTATCAGGTTTCGCGCCCCTCCCACCCCTCCAGGGAGGCCCCGCATGAGCGAGCAGGGTATTCACACACCATGTTATTTATCTGGTTTCGTGCCCCTCCCATCCCTCCATGGAGGCCCCACCAGAGCGGGCAGGGCATTCGCACACCATATTATTTATCAGGTTTCGTGCCCCTTCCACCCCTCCAGGGAGGCCCCACCAGAGCGGGCAGGGTATCCGCACACCATGTTATTGATCAGGTTTTGCGCCCCTCCCAACATTCCAGGGAGGCCCCGCCAGAGCGGGCAGGGTATTCGCACACCATATGATTTATCCGGTTGCATGCCCCTCCCACCCCTCCAGGGGGGCCCCACCAGAGCGGGCAGGGTATTCGCACGCCATATTTTGTTATTAGGTTTCGTGCCGTTCCCGCCCCTCCATGGAGGCCCCACCAGAGCGGGCAGGGTATTCGCACACCATGTTATTTATCAGGTGTCGTGCCGTTCCCGCCCCTCCAGGGAGGCCCCGCCAGAGCGGGCAGGGTATTCGCACACCATGTTATTTATCAGGTGTCGTGCCGTTCCCGCCCCTCCAGGGAAGCCCCACCAGAGCGGGCAGGGCATTCGCACACCATATTATTTATCAGGTGTCGTGCCCCTCCCACCCCTCCATGGAGGCCCCACCAGAGCGGGCAGGGTATTCGCACACCATATTATTCATCAGGTTTCGTGCCCCTCCCACCCCTCCAGGGAGGCCCCACCAGAGCGCAGACAAGAAGCAATGGAACCCCGTAACATCTTCATGTGGGGAACTCCGTTTGCAACATTTTCCTCGGCAAGGTGGGCCGCTTCGCGCTCGGCGGCGCGATCCCAAATATGCCGCGCTAAATCCTGGAAAGCAGGATCGGCCAGGGCCGACAAGCCAGCCTTGGCGAGTCCAGCTGGCAGCGCACCCACTCTATCTTGGCGACGCGGTCGTAGAAGCGCCCCACTTCCAGCAGCGCCTTGGCGACCCTGCGCGCGCGCGCCTGTCCTGGCCCCCGTCGTCGAGGTTCAGCCTGGGCACAGGCGCGGCGCTCAATCCCCATGATGTCGCGCCTGTCCAGCAGATCGCACTCCACTCCCCTCAAGAAGACGCCCCGCTGCGAAGCGGTGCCAGCGCCGTGGGCACCTCCAACAACCAGGCTTCGCCATGGTCGGAATGCGCCTGGGCTGACGAGCCACCCAGCACAACAGCTTAGCGCCCGCTCCCAACAAGCCCAGCTGCACTGGCTCGCGCGGCGCGGTGTTCAACATCATCTAACACTGATGCTGGGCTGGTGCGAATAGCGCGGTTCGCGCTGATGATAAAATAGTCTACGGTCGTGCCATGGGCCGATTGCAGGCGGGCAGCCGCTGCTGGCGCCGAAACACTACCATCGAAAACCTCGGCCCAGCTGCCCGAGGTCTCTGGCTCCATCTCAATGTCGCCGCCGATGACCCAATCCCAGCCGAGCTCATTCATCTGGGCGCAGCACTGGACGACCTCTGCCAAGGGCGCCGTGTTGACGGCGCCCATCTGGTCACCCGCGTGCAAGTACATGGAAACCGCTATGAAGCCGCCCTTGACCACGGAGTGCGCATGCCCTGCCACAGCACGCGCTGACGCCAACTGCCCTCTCGCACCGAGGGGCGGCTCCGTGATCTGAATCCTCTCGGGGCTGAGAATGGCTGCACCTCCCGACGTTCCTCCGCCATCTGTGGCCAGCGCCCTCGACCACGTGCCGCGGTGGCCCGCCGCGTATGCACGAACCTGGAAGTCGGGCAGCTTCTCATTCAACTGGTGTTCCTGCACACGAAGAAGCACGGCCTCCTCATCGAGCGAAACTGAGGACTCCTTCGCCCCCAGCAGCTTACCAAGGGGACCGTGACACGTAGCAGTAGCTGGTACAACTCTGACCATGGCTAATAAGTGGAAGAGCATTATCACGATTCTAAAAATCAGGTAGGCCGGCCCATGCGGGGGCAAGCCTGGCCTTCTTCGCGATGCTCTTCAACTGTTCACCTGCTCGTTTGGCTGCCTCACGATGTTCTTCGTCTGTGTCTGGTGCTGCAGCGCTGACACTGCTAAGCAACTCCCGCAGCACATCAGGATCAGCATCGCTAGCTTTTGGAGTCCACTCGGACCCAGAGCTAGGGTTGGCGCTGCCACCGCCTCCCTCGTCCGCGGCTCGCCCCGCGGCTGCGTGCTTGCCTGGCGCTCTCAGCCTCGCGCTGCTGCCTCCTCGACGCCCCGCGCCTCCGCGAGCGCGCTGCGAAGGTTCTTCGCCATCGCCTCGGACGTGCCGAACCCCTGCAAGATCGAGCCAAGCTGCTTGACCGACTGCTCGGTGCTGGACCCGAGCACCTGGCCCAGCGACTGCGGCTTCCATTTCTGTGACTCTGGAGGCTGAGGGGCTTCCGCAACGAGCAATCGCCGCAGCTCTTCCAGCTTCAGCAGCTCCGCTCCGGTGCCGTTGAGCTCAGCGAAGGCCTCACGCACAGCCCTCTGCGCCTCCTGTACCTTGCCCTCCAGCTCCTGCAAGTGCTCCTGCCGCCGTTTAGCCTTGACCTCCAGCTCCGCGCGCTGAAAGGACATCTCCTTCAGCCGCTTGTCGAGCAGCTTCGCCCAGTCCACCCACTGTTGGCGAAGCCTTGCCTGCTTCTCGCGAAGCTGGCGACAGGCTCCCTGTACCTCTTCAGATTTGACATCCTTGATCGCGTCGATGTGCGCCGCCAGCTCAGACAACTGCTGCTTGATGTCGCACGGGGCGCTCGCATCGCCTCCGACGACATCCATGGCTGGCGCCGGCTCGGGCGGGGCGGAGCCTTGGCGATTTGAGCCCGCAATGCGACCAACCCCTGCTGACACTGACGCAATTGCTGCTCCACCTTCGACTTCCCAGGCGCATGCGCAAGACTCTGCGCCGGGGCTGAAGGCTTCCGAACACCTTCGGAAGCAGGGGACTTGTGATGTTGGCATTTGCTGCATTCCGACAAACCAGCACGGATCTACCACTGCTAACCTTCTTTCCCAACAATTATTGCACACACGCGGCGGAACCCAAGCATTCCGAGCCCGCTGGTGCCCCGAGAGTAAGGACCTCCAGCCTCCAGCTCGTCCCTGCGGTGCCATATGGCGGGGCCTCTCGGCCTCGCCGACGTCGTTGGAGGGTGGAAGAGATGCGGGCGAACCGCAGTACGGTATCGAAGATGTGGCGTCGCCAGGGGACGACAAAAGCGGCGGCGGCCGCCCCTCCCCCAGGCGACTCCTGTCCTTGAGCGAAGCACTACGGACTTGAAGCGCACCGCTCCTGAACCAAGCGCGGGCAGCGGTAGACTGGGCTAAACCCTGTGACGAGGAGGGGCAAACAGCCAGCGCCTCCTCGTCCAGACAAGGAGGAGGGCCGCCGTGGACAGGAGCCCACCTCAGCCCTCAGACAAATCCTCGGCCGAGAGCTCTCGCCGCTGCCGCAGTGCAGACCGCGCCGCAGCGGCGGCGGGGGCCCGATGGGCGAGGGCCCCGCCCCGCGAGGATCTCATCCCTGACAACCTTTTGGCCAGGGGACGGGGCTCCCGCAGGGCCTGAGCAACGTGCGCCACGACGGCGCCTCAATCAGGCAGTGAGCCCAGCACTTCCTGCAGATCGAATGCCGACCCTCCGCCTGGACCACGTGGTCCTCGTGCAGGAAGGACTGAGGCAGTGGCGGGGGCTCGCCTTGCTCAGACTCAAAACGAAGGCAGCCCAGGCCAGTCGCACGGCCGCGCTGCGCGCCCGCCCCGGGGCGCCATTGCGCCTGGCCGCGCGCGCTGCCGAGAGGCACAAACGCAGGGCAGTGGGCTCACGCCTGGCACCTGGCTGCCCCCGGCGCGCGCGGGACTTCGGCGCGCGCGCTGAAGCGCGGCGCCACAAACAACGAACCCCACCCTCTTGGACCTCCTCGAGGTCGTGGGACAGCAGAACCAGCGTCGGCATCGCGGAACCTGTCCGAACTGGCGGGCTTTCCGGCACCGCGGAGGCCGAGGTCACAATATGGGCCGCCCTAGCCAAAAACATCAAAAGAGCGGCGCACGTCTTTTGGCCTGCAACGAAAGTGTCTACCACTAGACCAGCATGCTGGATCTCCCCAGCTCCGACCTTCGCGAAGAAGTCAGCCCGCGTGTTCCCAGGGTAACCGAACACAGTGGGCACCTCCACGCCTTTTGGGAACACATGGGCCTGCAAGAGCTCATTTAAATTGCCGTGAGCGGGCGCCCGCTGGAAAGAGGGCCTCTCTGGTCTCTTCCCTCGTAGAGCTGGAAAACCTGCCTCCAAATGCTGGCATGCTTGCTAGCACCTCTACACAACTCGGGGCACCAGCTGGCGCCATCCATGACGGCGGGCCGGTGGTCCGAAACAACAATGGCCTCCCAAGGCCCAGCTTTCAAAGCTTCCAAAATCGCCTGGCGCTCCGCCCTCGGCACCGTCTGGCACAGTCCTCACAGGGGGCCAAAACGGGCGCGGATCGGAAAACCTTGCGCAGTCAGCTCGGGTACTGACCAGCCACATCTAGTAAGCTCAGGGATTCCATTAGTTTGGCCGCTGCCGCCTGCATACAGCCTCGGCCCCCAAGGAAAATCACAAGCACCCCGGGCCCTGACGGGAACGGCCCTAGGAACGGGCTCGACGCAGATAGGACAGAGGGGGGGCCCATAGGCCAGCCCGACGGTGTCAGCCTCGGGCGGCAGACCTCAAACCGAATCGACCATCTTCTGCCGCTGCCCCCGCGCATCGCTGGGGAGTGGATGCGCAGCATCGGGATCCTCGGCACCTTGCTGCCACACCTTAGCGCAGTCGAAATACTGGTGTCCGAGCGCGCCCTCGGCCTCGCCACAGAACTGACATGTCAAACTGCTGGGAGATCCCGCCGCGACCTTTCGCGCTGGGGGCCGCGGCCCATCCCCTAGAGGGCGCCTCAAGGTTGCCTCGCGCACAGGATCTCGGACCGAGCACACTCCCAAACGATGCGCTCGACCCCGAACATTCTTGGATCCGCGCGCCTCGGGGGTGGCAGAGAGCAGCTGCGCCGTTCGGGCTCGATTGATGCCCTCTCTGAGCTGCTGCCTCACATCGCTAGGAGAGACGAAACGAAAAAAACAAAGTTCAAGCCTCGTCCTGGTCGGCTTGAATCACGCGGGGCCCGGCCCAATTCCACCCGACACGAGAAAGGCTGAGGTAAACCGCCCCGACGGGCCCCCGCGCGAGCCTCCAAAGGGCTGCTGGCACAGCGTTTCATGAGCCTTTTTGCCAGGCCCGTAACACATCAACATCGCTCACCCTACGATCCCAGACCCACGCGGCAGTGACGAAACGGTCGCGGCACCGTCGCATCGGCCACGGGACCGTAGCTGGGATCGCGATGGGCGGCAACGTAGGCTGTGCGATGCGCCCTGCCTCGGGCCCCCATAAGCTCGGCAGCCAGCGCGCGCAAAAATTTAAAATGGAGTCTTGGAGCCCCATGACCGCCGCCCCGTGGCCCCCGCTGGGCATTGAGCCCGCGCGCCAGAGCGCGGCCACCTTCGGCCCAGCAGACCTCTCAAGGACCCGCAGCTCTTTTCTCGGTGTCGCGCTGCGCGCGCCTGCCAAACAGCCACGGCCCAAATGTATCAAATTCTTATTGCTCCTGAAACCTAAGGGTGAGGCGTCAAACTTAATTCGCTTTTCAGCCGCAATGCTGCGGGCCAGGTAGCCTGACTTGTTAGGCTGCAGCAGGAAGCCGATCGATGCCACGCGACGGCGCAGTTCTCGCACCGCCTTGGATACCACCTCGGCCCCCGCGGCATCTGGCCCTCCCCATTGCAGCGAGACGTTGTCCATGGCGGCTCGAACCTTCACTGCAGGGTATCTCCTGACCGTCTCTCTCGCGGGCGCCAGGAGCACAGCAAGCATCATGGCACAAGCATGTGAACACCCCGCCAAGATTCCGTGGAAGGAGACGTAGCTCTCACTCAAACTCCCAAACGCGTCTGTTCGTCGGGGGGCGGCGCAGACTTGAATGAGCACCCGCCCCAGACGACGGGGGGAAACCTACCTGCCCGAAAATCTCGACCAAGACCGACAACTTAACCATGTCATAGCACTTGGCCATGGCCAGCAGCACGTGATCAATTGCAAATCCTTAGTTTTGGCTCCACCCGCCGACAGGTTCAAATCAAAGGCGGGTCCAGGTCCCACTTCCCCGGAACTCCTTCTTTCCATGATCGCGCTCCTGCGCTCTGATATTGGCCGTCGAAGCCTGCGCCGCACGCTGGCGAACGTACCCAGCAGCGCTATCAAGCGGTGCCCACCGTCTGGTTGGTAAACGAATTAGCTTACTGACCAAACGCCGATCGGGCCAGCGCAGACGCGCTTCACACTGATGCAACAATGCGGCAAAGGCACCGAGGGCCTCGTCGGACAGGTACAGAAGCCACAGAGGATGCATGACAGCACCCCGCTGCCGTGCGCTCTGGGAATTTAAAAGCGCGGCCCGAAGATCAGAAACATATGCCTCAATGGGGGGGGGATCCCAAAGATGCGCGTCTCCTAGGGCCCCTGGCTGGGAGCGCCCGCGGGTCGCCCGGGCTTCCCCGCAAAGCTATCTCGGACCCACTGTTGCCAATCATTGTTTTCCTCGGCAAGGTGGGCCACTTCGTGCTCGGCGGCGCGATCCCAAATATGCCGCGCTAAATCCTGGAAAGCAGGATCGGCCAGGGCCGACAAGCCGGCCTCGGCGAGTCCAGCTGGCAGCGCACCCACTCTATCTTGGCGATGCTGTCGTAGAAGCGCCCCACTTCCAGCAGCGCCTTGGCGACCCTGCGCGCGCGCCTGTCCTGGCCCCCGTCGTCGAGGTTCAGCCTGGGCACAGGCGCGGCGCTCAATCTCAATGATGTCGCGCCTGTCCAGCAGCTCGCACTCCACCCCCCTCAAGAAGACGCCCCGCTGCGAAGCGGTGCCAGCGCCGCGGGCACCTCCAACAACCAGGCTTCGCCATGGTCGGAATGCGCCTGGGCTGACGAGCCACCCAGCACCGCAGCTTAGCGCCCGCTCCCAACGAGCCCAGCCGCACTGGCTCGCGCGGCGCGGTGTCCAACATCATCTAACACAAATGCTGTGCTGGTGCGAGTAGCGCGGTTCGCGCTGATGATAAAATAGTCTACGGTCGTGCCGGGGGCCGATTGCCGGCGGGCAGCCGCTGCTGGCGCCGAAACACTACCATCGAAAACCTCGGCCCAGCTGCCCGAGGTCTCTGGCTCCATCTCAATGTCGCCGCCGATGACCCAATCCCAGCCGAGCTCACTCATCTGGGCGCAGTACTGGCCGACCTCTGCCAAGGGCGCCGTGTTGGCGGCGCCCATCTGGTCACCCGCGTGCAAGTACATGGGAACCGCTATGAAGCCGCCCCTGACCACGGAGTGCACACGCCCTGCCACAGCACGCGCTGACGCCAACTGCCCTCTCGCAACGAGGGGCGGCTCCGTGATCTGAATCCTCTCGGGGCTGAGAATGGCTACGCCTCCCGACGTTCCTCCGCCATCTGTGGCCAGCGCCCTCGACCACATGCCGCGGTGGCCCGCCGCGTATGCACGAACCTGGAAGTCGGGCAGCTTCTCATTCAACTGGTGTTCCTGCACGCGAAAAACCATGGCCTCCTCATCGAGCGAAACCGAGGACTCCTTCGCCCCCAGCAGCTCACCTAGGGGACCGTGACACGTAGCATTAGCTGGTACAACTCTGACCATGGCTAATAAGTGGAAGAGCATTATCACGATTCTAAAAAACAGGTAGGCCGGCCTATGCGGAGGCAAGCCTGGCCTTCTTCGCGATGCTCTTCAACTGATCACCTGCTCGTTTTGGCTGCCTCACGATGTTCTTCGTCTGTGTGTGGCGCTTCAGCGCTGACACTTTTAAGCAACCCCCGTAGCACATCAGGATCAGCATCGCTAGCTTTTGGAATCCACTCGGACCCAGAGCTAGGGTTGGCGCTGCCACCGCCTCCCTCGTCCGCGGCTCGCCCCGCGGCTGCGTGCTTGCCTGGCGTTCTCAGCCTCGCGCTGCTGCCTCCTCGGCGCCCCGCGCCTCCGCGAGCGCGCTGCGAAGGTTCTTCGCCATCGCCTCGGACGCGCCGAACCCCTGCAAGATCGAGCCAAGCTGCTTGACCGACAGCTCGGTGCTGGACCCGAGCACCTGGCCCAGCGACTGCGGCTTCCATTTCTGTGACTCTGGAGGCTGAGGGGCTTCCGCAACGAGCAATCGCCGCAGCTCTTCCAGCTCCAGCAGCTCCGCTCTGGTGCCGTTGAGCTCAGTGAAGGCCTCACGCACAGCCTTCTGCGCCTCCTGTACCTTGCCCTCCAGCTCCTGCAAGTGCTCCTGCTGCCGTTTAGCCTTGACCTCCAGCTCCGCGCGCTGAAAGGACATCCCCTTCAGCCGCATGTCGAGCGGCTTCGCTCAGTCCACCCACTGTTGGCGAAGCCTTGCCTGCTTCTCGCGAAGCTGGCGACAGGCTCCCTGTACCTCTTCAGGTTTGACATCCTTGATCGCGTCGATGTGCGCCGCCAGCTCAGACAACTGCTGCTTGATGTCGCACGGGGCGCTCGCATCGCCTCCGACGACATCCATGGCTGGCGGCGGCTCGGGCGGGGCGGAGCCTTTGCGATTTGAGCCCGCAATGCGACCAACCCCTGCTGACACTGACGAAATTGCTGCTCCACCCTCGACTTCCCAGGCGCATGCGCAAGACTCTGCGCCGGGGCTGAAGGCTTCCGAACACCTTCGGAAGCAGTGGACTTGTGCTGTTGGCATTTGCTGCATTGCGACAAACCAGCACGGATCTACCAATGCTAACCTTCTTTCCCAACAATTCTTGCACACACGCGGCGGAACCCAAGCCTTCCGAGCCCGCTGGTGCCCCGAGAGTAAGGACCTCCAGCCTCCAGCTCGTCCCTGCGGTGCCATATGGCGCGGCCTCTCGACCTCGCCGACGTCGTTAGAGGGTGGAAGAGATGCGGGCTAACCGCAGTACGGTATCGAAGATGTGGCGTCGCCAGGGGACGACAAAAGCGGTGGCGGCCGTCCTTCCCCCAGGCGACTCCTGTCCTTGAGCGAAGCACTACGGACTTGAGCCAAAATGGCTACGGAGGAGGAGGAAGAGGAGGAAGAGGAGGAGGAGGAGAAGGAGGAGGAGGAGGAAAAGGGGGGAGCATCCCTCCTCTGACCTCCATCCTCCATTCCCCTCGCTCCTCCATCCCTCCCCCTCCCTCCTCTGACTTCTCATTCTTCTCCGTTCCCTCCCCTTCGCCTCCTCCTCCTCCTCCTCCTGCTCCTCTCCTTTCCCCTCCACTCCTCTCCTCTCATCTCCTCTTCCCCTCCCCTCCTCTCCTCCCCTCTCCTCTCATCTCATATCCTTTTTCTGCTGCTGCTGCTGCTTCTCCTCCTCCTCCTCCTCCTCCTCCTCTTCTTCTTCTTCTTAATATTATTAATATTCTTCTTCTTATGGTGATGATGATGATGATGATGATGATGATGATTAGCATTATCATTATTATTATTAACACTATTATTATTATTATGATTAATATTATTATCATTAATATTATTATTATTAACATTATTAGTGTTGTCATTGTTTATTAATATTTTTTATTACTATTATTATTATTCGTATTAGTATTAGTATTCGTCTTCTTCTTCTTCTTCCTCCTCCTCCTCCTCCTCCTCCTTCTCTCCTCCTCCTCCTCATCTTCTTATTTTTCTTCCTCCTCCCCCTCCTCCTCCTCCTCCTCCGCCTCCTCCTCCTCCTCCTCAAGCTCCTCCTCCTCCTCCTCCTTTTCCTCCTCCTCCTCCTCCTCAAGCTCCTCTTCCTCCTCCTCCTCCTCCTCTCCTCACTCTCCCTTCCTCCTTTCTCCTCTCTCCTCTCTCCTCTCTCCTCTCTCCTCCTCCCTCCTCCTCCTCCTCCTCCTCCTCCTCCTCCTCCTCCTCCTCCTCCTCCTCCCTTGCTCCCTTGCTCCCTTGCTCCCTCCTCCCCCACTCCTCCCTCCTCCTCTCTCCTCTCCTTCGCGACCCCCCCTCGTCTTGCGCAGCGGGCCGGGGAGGAGGGAGGACGGGGAGGGGGCGAACAGCCGCCACCCAGGGGCACAGAGGAGGACGCGGGAGGGCGACGTTGAAGCAGTGGGAGGTGCAGGAGGCGGAGGAGGAGGACGACGACAAGCACCATCAAGGAGCAGCAGTGCGCGGGAGGAAGAAGAAGACTCGGCATTGCGCGTGGCCTGTGCCGTGCTCGGCTCGCGCTTGCGAATGTGCAAGCGGGCCCCAGGCAGGAGACCGTGATTTTCTTTTTCGCGATAGCGGCCGTTACAGGCACCGGCCGCCCCTCCCTCCCTGATAAAAGATCACGATTCGGAATGACCTCCGAGCTGTCTTTGGTCATTCCTAAGCATTCCTAGACGGCGCTGGCGCGAAACGTGACGTTACCAGCCCCCTTCTTCTTCCCCACACGCAAGAACCCCCAAGCAAAGAGGGAGAGAGAGAGAGAGAATAAACAAACAACACGCGACAGAACTGGAGAACCAGAAGGGAGCCTCGTCGAGAGGCCACGGAGAGCGCGAGGCAACTAGGGGCAAGAGGAGGAGGAGGAGGAGGAGGAGAAACCGAAACACCACAATGCCTGTACCGTATGGGTGATGGGGAGCAGGAGGTCCAGTGTTCCCCAAGGTGGGGGGAAAGGAGGAGGAGGAGGAGGAGGAGGAGGAGGACGAGGGAGGGGGAGGATGTGTCGGATGAATGCGGAGGAGCAATGGCAAGCCGGGAGCACCCAGAAACACGCGCAGAAGCACCCTACGGCTCGCGGCTGTCCGCCGCCCCGCGCCCCGAGGGCCTCGCGCGGCTCCCCGAACTCCCAGATGGACCCGTGCAAAGCTGAGAGGCTTTGGGCCGCATGCTGGCCTGCGGTGACCTGGGCGGACAGGCCTCACCGTGAGCCCCCGCACCTCGGGCAGACCGCGCGTGCTCCGGACTCCGGACTGGTGACCTGGCGCCGGAGGTGTAGGTGTTCCTGCCCCTCCTCGTCCTCCCCGAGGGCCTGCTCCATGGTGCTGACTAGTGATCTGTCCTAATGTCTGCCGTATGAATCCTTCTCCTCCTGCTTCCCCTGCTCCTCCTCCTCCCTCCTCCGTCTCTTCCTGCTGCTGCCCCTCCTTCAAATCACCCACTCACCCCAACTCCCTTCTCTCATATTCCTCGTCCTCCCTCCCTCCTCCTCCGCCTCCTCCTCCTCCGCCTCCTCCACCTCCTCCTCCTCCTCCTCCTCCTCCTCCTCCTCCTCCACCTCCACCTCCTCCTCCTCCTCCTCATCCTCCTCCGCCTCTTCCTCCTCCTCCTCCTCCGTCCCTCTCATCCCTCCCTCCCTCCCTCCTCCCTCCTCCTCCTCCTTCCCTGCCCCCTTCGGCCGCCGCCAAGGCTCCCAAGGCGCCCGCCCAGGGTGCGCAGGAGCCCCTCCGCCTCGGCCACGGCCGCGGTCGGGGGGGGGCTGGGCGCGCTCGCCAGGAAGTCCGCGGGCTCGAAGCCGGCGGCGCGGACCTCCGCTGGGTGGGCCATCGGTGCAGCGGCGGCGCGGCGCGGGCGACGGGCGACGCTGAGACGATGGACGACGCCGAGGACGACGGACGGCGAGGACGACGGACGCCGTCACGACGAACGACGGCCACGGCAGGACGGACGACGACGGGACGGCCCACGAGGGCAGACGACGGACGACGGGCGAGGACGGATAGCGACGTCGTCGTCGTCGTCGAGACGATGGGGGGAGGGGATGACTCATTCTCCTGCTCCTGCTCCTGCTCCTGCTCCTGCTCCTGCTCCTCCTCCTCCTCCTCCTCCTCCTCCTCCTCCTCCTCACTCATACAACAGCTCCCTCCACCTTCCTCCCCCGCCCCTGCACGTCGCCGCCTCCCCCTCATCTCTCTCCTCCTCACCTTCCCCATCCATCCTCTCTCCTCTCTCCTCCTCCTCCTCCTCCTCCTCCGCCTCCTCCTCCTCCTCCTCCTCCTCCAGCTCCTTCTCCTCCTCCTCCTTTCCTCCTCCTCCTCCTCATCCTCCTTTCTGTACCCTCTCTTTCAATCGATCTCTCTATCTCGCTCTCCCTCTCTCTCTCTCTCGTTCTCCCTGTCTCTCCCTCTCTGTCTCTTGATTGTTCTCTTTCTCTTTCTCTCTCCCTCTCTCTCTGTATTTTCCCCTCACTCTAAAACTGTATATATATACACGTACATGCATACACACACATATATATATACATATATATATATATGTATGCACATATTCAGGGCTGCATTTATAGGCAAGACTTGCAACCTCGCTTCGCTTCGCCTCAAAAAGAAGTCCGGCGGCCACGAACTGCTGGGGGGGCTGCCAGAGAACCCAGCGGAGAGGAGAGGCAATGACCAGGAGGGTGGCCAGGGTCACCCGAGGTTCATGGGCCGGATGGAGCCCATGGGCATGTTCACGCCATGGGGAAGGACATGGTTGAGACAGGGACCCTCGATGCAGCCTTGAGCCCTGACCCCAACAGAGGTGACGGCTATGACGTCGAGGGTGTGTCCGCAATGACCGCCAGCGGGGTGAACGTTATGGCAGGGCCTGAACAGTGACCACGAAGCCGATGGCCAAAAACAAAGACCGATGAGATGACCGCGAAGGGGGTGAAGGTCATGATCTGGGAGGGGTCCCAAAAATGACCTTCACGGAAGGGGCATGACCGGGAATGGGCTGTCGGCAATACGGGGAAGGGGTGGGTCACGGTGATGGCCACGGTGGTTGGGTAACCGTGAACGAGTATCCACCACGCTATTGAAGGGGTAATACAAGTGCAGCTACAAAGTGAGGAGGGCGAACATGATGACCGGGAGGGTAGTCAGAGTCACGCCTGCCAAGCTATCCAGAGGTTGCTGACAGAACGTTTGTGCAGGCAAACAAAGAGAGGCTAATCCACCATATGCGAACTTGCGCACGCCCTCGACGATCCGCCTTTGTCGAGTCGGTGGCCCCAAGACCTTTAACTTCTTTCCCAACGGTGCTGTTTCATCCGGATTTCGACATCCAGGGAACTGGCTTGTCATCCAGAGTCGTTGTCAGACGGCCCTGGGATCTGGAAGAGGCCCTCGGATACCGAGAGAGCTTGGAGGAGCCAGAATACCTGTGGACGATGTCGATGGCGATGGCGGAAGAAAGGGGCACCCGCTGAAGGGAAGTGCTTAGTGGTCGAGTCGTCCCGATGTGCCCTATCTTCCCTCCGCCTTTAGCCCGTCTGGCCGTCCCTCGTTTCCGTCGTCCCCGAACTGCCCCCATCGCCCCTCGAAGCTCAAAAATCAATGTAGTGGTGTCGAAGGAGGAGGAGGAGGAGGAGGAGGAGGACGACGACGAGGAACGGAAGACGACGAAGAGGACGCTCTCATGAGGACAGGCTCTCGGTCTGTTCCACGGGGGGGGCCCTGTAGTCCGGGGGGGGCCCTTGTAGTCCGGGGGGGGAGCCCTGTAGTCCGGGGGGGGGCCCTTGTAGTCCGGGGGGGGGCCCTGTAGTCCGGGGGGGCCCTTGTAGTCCGGGGGGGGGGGTCCTGTAGTCCGGCGGCAGGCACGCTCTGATCTTCGCGGGGCGACGCCCCGCTCGACGACCGCGGATATGCACCCCACGCAAAGGGCCAAGCCAAAGCGGTCGTCGTCGTCGTCGTCGTCGTCGTCGTCGTCGTCGTGCAGTACAGTACTTACTCGTCGTTCAGACCGTGGCAATTTTCTTTTTGTGGCAGCCCGAAACACTCGTGCTGGGCGTGGTCGCTGTAGTCCGGGGGGGGGTCCTTGTACTCCGGGGGGGGGCCCTGTAGTCCGGGGGGGGGTCCTTGTAGTCCGGGGGGGGGCCGTTGTAGTCCGGGGGGGGGTCCCTGTAGTCCGGGGGGGGGGGGCCCTTGTAGTCCAAAGGGGGGGGGCCCTTGTACTCCGGGGGGGCATTGTAGTCCGGGTGCCCAGAACTGTTGAGGGACTCAGAGTAGGGTTTTTGGCTTCGTTGCTCAAGAACTGGGCCTGAATGTCAGTTTGGAGGCTATGTTGTCGCCGTCGCAGTCCCGTCGCCGCCCGTCGTCTGGGCTTGATTTTCGGTCTGGAGACTATGTTGTCGCCGTCGCCGCCCCGTCGCCGCCTCGTGGCCGCCCGTCGTCTAGGCCTGATTGCCTGTCTGGCGGCTATGCTGTCGCCGTCGCCGCCGCGTCGCTCCCTAAACTCCACAACGTCGATTCTCCAGTCTATAGGGGTCTACCCCCCTCCGCCCCCACCGGGGGTGACGGTACGCACGCATTTCCGCAATGCGATTTTCACACGATTCCGCCCCATCGTCCATCCGAAATATAAAGTCGTACCATCACAGGCAGGCTGGAGTTCGCACCCTCCTCATCCTCGGCAAGAGACGTACATATATATATATATATATATATATATATATATATATATATGCGCACTCGTTTACGAACATCATCAGATGTCAAAAACCCCTTGTAACAAACTGGACGAAATGTACAAGCGCGCGCCGTCACGCACCCATGCCGGAATCCCTTGGGAACCACACGTTCGTAAGGATTTCAGAAACCGAGTGTCCGGATTCTCTCTCTCTCTCTCTATATATATGTGTATATATATGTATAACATATGGCTTCGCAATAATAGTTCTCAACAAAGAACCTTGCGCCCGGGCTCTTGCGCATTCCGTGGAAAAAACAATGGATTTTACACATTATCAGAACTTGCACCTCTGCCGGAATCGCTCGCACGCCCCTGCACGGGCGTTGTCACAATGATCAATTCGCAATTAACAGGACGAAATGCACGCGCGCGCGCCGCCGCGAGCCCACGCCGAAGTCATTCAAAAACCCGGTGATTTGTGAGGATCTCAAAACTGGCTGTCCCGAATACGGGTGAAAACACATAGTTTTGCAACATCAGTTTTCACAAGCAGATTGCGCTCGCGGTCTTACGAATTTATGGGAAACCATCGGTTTTCCGACACGTGCATTAATTGGGCAAGGGGGGCCCATCACACCGCACGTCGACATGATTCGAACGGCCTTGTTCGCGTGCTGGGGGATGGGAGCGCGATCGGTAACCCATAATACCATGCAGTCCACTCGCGCGCGGTGGCCGCGCGCGCATGTCGAACCATTCCAAAACCTCCATCCCCGACGCGAGGACGCGGTCACCGTCGCTGGCGTGATGGGCATCGGCGCAGTCGCTGGCCTTGCCGTCGCCACCAACATCGCTACCATCATCATCGCGTCTACCGTCGTCGACGTTGTCATGATGCCGCGCCCGCTCGAGTTGCCGACTCGCACTGAAGTGCCCGCTGGGATGTTCTCAGCGGTCAACGCCACCGCGGCCGCGTCGGTCGCGCCAAACTAGTTGGCCGCTGCGTGCGCGGGCTAGCGCGAGCGCAGAGATGCACCAGCCAATCCCGAGCGTTCATCGCAATCGTCGACGCATGGGTTTTGCAAACGACGCTGCGGGTGGGCGGGTGGGATGACTTCGCGAGCAGTGGAGTGGGCAACCCACTGCGAACATATGTGCTCTTGCTCCACAGATATTGCACCACGTACGTTCGCCTTTCTACAAGAATATTCGGACCCCCCTGATCTTGCAATCCATCGTCCATCCTAACAACCAACCCATGGCATCCCAAGCATGCCGGTCCCCCCATCCATCCTTTGCCTCGAATTCTGTGCGCTAGCACTCGTTGATCAAATATCAAGTGTTCAAAAGAAAAACATTGCGCCACAAAACGATGGCAGGCACACGCGCGACATGTCGCGCGCGCGTGCATGCGAACATCCTTTTCGAACCGCTGGTTTCGTAAAGGCTTCCGGATCGAATGTCCCGGAAAAGTGGAAACAAAAGCACGCATTCACGCAACAAGAACTTTCAGAACAGCAGCAACAAACAAAAACAATAACATCACTTACACCACGAACAGCACAAATGTTTACTCTCGGGCTCTTGCGGGTTCAGGGGTAACCACCGACCTTACAACATGTCCATAATGTGTTACCAAACGGGCCTTCGCGCGCGCATCTTGGAATCGATATAACGCCCCTGCGCGCGTGCTGTTGCAAGAATTCGTCGCGAAAGAAAAACACCCGACTCTGCAAAATCATGCTTCAAAAAAACCGGCGCTCGCGATCCTGAGAATTCTCAAGACAACATTACATTCGGCCAGAAGGGTCCCTGGCGCCGCACGTCGAAATCATTCGGACGCCCTTGCGCGCATGCTGGGGGGTGGTCGCGATCTGTGTCAAATAAGACCATGCGGGCCACTCGCGCGCGCCAGCCTCGCGCGCCTGTCGACCTCCCTCCAAAACTTTCATCGCCGACGCGGGGACGCCGTCATCGTCGCCGGCGTGATGAACATTCTCGCCGTCACTGGCTCTGCCGTTGTCATTGTTACCATCGCCACCATCATCGCTACCATCATCATCGCATCGACCGTCGTCGACGTTGTCATGATACGGCACCCGCCCAAGTCACCGATTCGCACTGAAGTGCCCACTGGAAACTGCCTAGCGGTCAGCGCCACCGCGGCCGCGTCCGTCGCGCCAAACTAGTTGGCCGTTGCACGCGCAAGCATGCGCGGGCTATCGCAGCCGCAAAGATGCACCAGCCAACCCCAAGCGACCCCCAGCAAACTACGCTGCGGGTGGGTTGGTGGGGTGATTGCGCGAGCAGTGGAGTGGACAACTCACTGCGGACAGAAACTCGTTGCCATGGCTTGCACCACGCATACTACACAACATGGCGTTAGAAGGCTCCATGGAATTTCGTTGGGTTCCCGCGGGACCGTCTTGGGACCCCTTTGAGTGTCTTGGGGTCCGTCTCGACGATGATTGCGCAACACAACGAAGTCGGAAAAAGAGGAGGAGGACGACGACCACGACGAGCAACAGTACGAGGACAGACTGTCTTGTTGGAGGCGGCTCGGAAGATAGTTGATGGCCTGTTGGACGGCCCTTGGAGATTCTGGGGGTTCCTCGATGGCTTCTGCGAGGGGCCCCTCGATGGGGGCTCCCTGGACCCCGTGCGTCGTCGGGCCTTCTTGGACAAACTCGGGGCCGTCTCGGAGGCTTCTTTAGCCGCCTGAAGCGATCTAGAAAACCCCTGGGTTCGTCGTGGGCCACAGGAAGCTATACATCGGGAGACTACCCAAATCCATCCAAAGGTGGAAAAGATGTGGTGTAATGGATGTGGTCGAGCATTGTGGTGCAAGCTATGCGGTGCAATATGTCTGGTGTAAGCTAGGTGGTGCGAGATATGTGGAGCGAACTACGTCATGCAAGCGTTGTCGCACAATCTATGTAATGCAGTCTACGTGGTGCAATATTAATGGTGCGCGCTACGTGTTGCAACCCAGTGGTACAACATATGTGGTTGGTGCGGCCTGTGTGAGGTAGCACGTGTGGGACAATCTCTGTGGTGCAATGTAGTGCAAAGTGTGTGGTGCAATATATGTGGTGCAAGTTATGTGTTGCAGTCGGTATGGTGCAATCTACATTGAACAAGCTAGGTGGTTCAATCTATGTGGTGCAAGCTACTTGGTGATATATATATATACACATACTCCTATTCTTATATGTTTATTACCCGGACCCCCCCCCCCACACCACCCACCACCCTAAACCGGACCCCCTCCCCAAGAACGCCATAAACGCCCTTTCGGGCGTCTGAGCGGCTCCCTGGACGTCGTTTGAAAAAGGTTCGCTGGCCCCTCAACGCCTGCCAGGGCGCCTTGCGGGGCCTTGCGAGCAGACTCAAGGCGATCAGAAGGGCCATCGGGGAGGCGGAAGAGAGACCCAAGACAGCACAAGAACGCTCCGAAAGGAATTTCGATGGTCTGAAGGCGGCCCACACGGCCCCCAAGACGCCCAAAGCGGCGGTTAAGAAAACCCCGAAGAAGCAAACATCGTCCCATCCCATCGGGAACATGTATAAGTTTAACATATCCGCTGCTTAGGACTTCGCAGCGTCCAGGACTGCCCGATGGGCCCTGATGCCGCCGCAAGACGGTCCAAGCGGCCCCCCAGAAGGTTTGAAGACGGCCGAAGAGGGCCCCAATACTGCCCCAAAGAGCCCCGAGACTGCCCGCAAGAAACCCAAGATGCTGCCCCCACGAAAGCCATGGGAGACCCCCAAGAAGGCCATTGGAGGCCCCCCAAAAAGGGGCCGAGATGGTTCCAGAAATTTCTGGAGGGCCCCATCTCCCCAAGACGGCCCAAGAAGGCCCAGGGACGGCCCAAGAGGGCCCCTGGACAGCCCAAAAGAGACGCAAAAACGCCCAGACGGCGTTTTCCTACGAAGTACATCGAGCTGACCCGACGATCCTGGTTCCACGCTTGAGGCTCGAGGTTCAAGTTCCTCGATCGAGAGAGACAGGCAATGGATCTAGAGTCGAAGTTCGAGGATCGAAGATTTCCAGCGTGCCTGGAACCCTCCAGGCATTCAGGAAGCTACCAAACATCGATTTGTTCGGAGCTACTGCGACGTCTTCGGCGTGTCATGGGAACGCCCCTTATTTCCACAAAGGACCTTCGCGCGTGAAAATTCATTATTCCTCCCGCACTCCTGCGCACAAGCGTGCAAGCGCACCGGGCGAACGCGGTGTCAGCAGGCACCATATCAGAACAATGAGCCGGTCGCCCGTGCAGACTTCGAAGTTCCCCCCGCTGAAGCAAGCGATGATTAACTGATTTACCAGCGAAGGCCCGGAACAAAGCGCATGGCGCGAAGCGCAAATGCAGTCTTGTATACGTGTATATATATATATACATATATAACATTTGTATGTGTGCATATAAGCACACATATCTATATGTATATCTGGTGCATTCTATGTGGTGCCAGAAACGTGGTGAAATATACGTGGTGCAGTCGGTGTTAAGCCATGCAGCGCGCAGCAATGCAATGCATTGCGATTGCAAGGCAATGTCATTCGATTACAACGCAATGCGATTGCAATGCAATGGGGGGGGAACGGGGCGGCGGCGACGAGCAGTGATGGGCAGCGACGGCGCGGCAAGACGGACAACCACGCACAGACGACGGGCGGCGACAAGGCGGTGAATCTCAGGTGTTTGCCCCTGGCGGCCCTCTCGAAGGTCTCCTGGGGTTTTCGTGGGAGCCCGTTAAATTGTGCTGTTGCCATCTTGGGAGCCGTCCCTCGGGCTCGACTCTCCATCTTCGAAGTCGTTGCGAGGCCTCCGGGACCCCCGCGGCGTCCAGAGGAGCGCGGGCGGCCAGCCGGAGAGGCCCCGGGGGGCCGTCGGCAGGGTGCCCCGGGGCGGGCGGAGGCAGTCCGCAAGGGATCCTGAGACTTTCTGGGGGTGGTGTGTCGGCGATCTTGTCTGCACCACACATCGCTCACCCCCCAAGTCTTCGCCTCCGGTCCCTGTCCACGGCGTACCTTTTCCTGTGCAAGCTCTTCGGCACCGCCTGCACCCCAGGCCCCGCCGACTCTGGCCGCCCGAGGCCCCGCCCGCATGTGCCCTGCCTCCCTAATTAAAGTTGTGCGTAGCCCGCCTAGCGTTTAGCGGAAGAGGTTCGCTCTCGCCCCGCCGACCAAAAAGTGGGCGATCTTGTCTTTGGCATGCAGAACGTATGCGCTCATAGGGATACCCCGTCTGCTCTCGGGGGCGTCCAGGAGGGGAGCGTCCACAAGGGGGGGGGGCGCAACTCATGACCAATGGCACATGCGCGGTCCAGGGAGGGCCAAGACGCGTTCAAATAAGAAGACGCCTGGGAAATCTAAGGGGGGAGCTTTATCGTGGCCCCCGCTATGGTATCCCCCCCCGGTCATCACCCCACACTTTGCCGCCCCAGATCCTCCCGTCTGCCCACCTCCTCTGATCTCCCCCCACGGGGGAACAGGCGGAGAGGGGAGCAGCAGCAGCAGCAGCAGCAGCAGGATGGAGGATGGACGGCGGAAGGGGCGCTCGAGGGGAGAGAGCCCGACCGGTGGAGCTCCAGGGGCGCCCGAGGGGTGACAGGGCGCTCGAGGGGGGGCAGGGGGCGCTCGAAGGAGGGAGGATGGAGGAGGGGAGGGGCGCTCGAGGCAGGAGGCGGGAGGCGATCGAGGCTCGAGGGGGGGGAAGGCCCCTCGGGGCGCAGACGCCCCCCACGAGGCGCCTGCAGCGCCAGCGTCTCGAGCGGCAGCACCTCATCCGCGCGGCGGCGAGGCGGCGGCGGCGGTCGATCCGCCCTCCCTCGCGGGCCGACACCTTCTGCGGCGGCGGGCCGACTTGGTTCATGGAGGGTGGGGGGGGGCAGCGAGGGCTGCCGAAAAAGGAGCCCTCGAGGGTCCTTCAAAGAGGGGCACCCTTCGGGCTCAGAAAATTGGGCTCGTGAGGGCCCGCAACAAAGGCACCGACTCTCTTCCCCCCCCCTCCCCCCCCCGCTCATCGATTCGCTCCAGCCCCCCAGCACATCGCGCCCCAAACCCTCGTCGGCGGCGAGCCTCGGAGGGGAAGGCAGAAGGGGCGGGCCTTCTCCCCAGGCATGCGACGTCGTGTTTTTTTCAATGCGGGGTCCCCGGAAATTCCGACCCGTTCCCCAGGACCAGTTTCTCATCCTGAGTCCTGTTTTGACGGTCCCGAGGCCCGGCGAAGGCCCCCCGAGGCCAAAATGGGCCAAACACCTCCCGTCCTCATGTTTTTGCGACGCGGCCATGTCCAAGGTGG
>CAUYUJ010017632.1:57077-67077 GCA_963575745.1 Prorocentrum cordatum | reverse complement strand
TCGTCGTCCTCGTCGTCGTCGTCGTCGTTCTCGTCGTCGTCGTTCTCGTCGTCGTCGTCGTCGTGGTCGTCGTGGTCGTCGCCGTGATCATCGTCGTCGTCCTCGTCGTCATCGTCGTCGGCCTCGTCGTCGTCGTCGTGGTCGTGGTCGTCGTCGGCGTGCTGGCGCCTCCGCGAGAGACGGCCCGCGCCGAGCTCGCGCGGGGGGCGCGTGCCTCGATCTCGGGCGCCGTGTTGGCGGGCAGCTGGTCGAACAGCCGCTTCGGTATGAGCCGGAAGCACACCCCTCGCGGCGGCGCACGTCGCGCGTCCAGGCCACGAGGGCGGCCAAGAAAGCCCCTGGAAGCCCCACTTACTTAACATCTAGAGCTCCCAGGACGTCAACATTGGCTCAGGAGGGGCCGAGGAGGTGGGGATGTAATCGTCGCCTCGATGAAGCCGCGTAGCCTCGCTATGTATGGATCTTGACTGTCTGCTTTCTCGATCCTGAGATCTGGGAGTTGCAGTCTTTGCAAGACGGGCGTTGTCGCCAGGCTTCGGGCCCCAGGACCATCACAGATCGATCCCGCTCGAGAAATGTGGCAGAAAGATGGGGCTAGGGCTCTGATTGTAATTTTTCTCGATAGTGCATTTTGTCGAGACGTCGGGTCTCAGAAGACGACTATCGAACGCGAGGCGAAATACCCAGGGAACACCGTGCCCCTTGGAGCCTGGCGCCAGCGGCATGCAGTCGTCACCCGTCGAAGACGCGAGGCGGGATACCCATGGAGCGCCAGGGTCCTCGAGGCCTGGCGGCCGCGGCATGCAGGGTGTGCGAGGCGGGTCGGGAATACCCTCCCCCGAAGTCTAACAACCCAAACCTCTCTTGGGGGGAAAGATGCCGCTGCAGCTGCCGCTTACGCTGCTGCCCTTCATCCTTGTCATGCTCTTCCCCTCGTGTTGATCCTCCTGCTCCTCCTCCTCTTCCTCCTCGTCCTCCTCAGTCTCCTTCTCCCCCCCTATCCCGACCCCCACCGTCTCCCCTCCCGTCCACCCCTCCCGCTTCCACTTCCGCTCCCACTGCCCACACCTCTATATCCTGCTACTCCTGATGATGCTACTCCTGATGACTATGTCCTCCTCGTCCTGACCCTGCCTTCAACCTTCCAGTCTCCAGTCTCCCCTCCTCCTCCTACCCCTCGCGGTCGTTCCCTTCCTCCTCCTCTGTTACCGCCTCCTCTGTAACCGCTGTCCTTGGCACGAGCTCACACAACACACTCAACAAACAACGGGTGGATAAACATGGATTCGATTGGGTCATTGCAAAAACTACGCCCGGATGGGCCGGACGGATGGCCTAGCTGGGCCGACGATGGGCCAAGGGGAGCAAGTCCTAGCATTCTTCGGGCCAGAAACAAAAACACCTTCTGCACGCTGCCGATTCCCTCTTCATTCCGTGCTTTTGTTAATACAGGATCCCTGGAAGTCCCGACCCTTTCCCCGGGACCAGTTTTTCGTCCTGAATAATCTGCAGACGATCCCGAGGCCCGACGAAGGTTCCCCGAGGCCGAAGATGGCCAAACACCTCCCGCCCTGATTAGTTCTACGACGCGATAATGTCTGGGCTAATGGCCACCATGGCCGCATATTCCGTAACTCCTTTCTGTTGGGTGGCCTCAAAGATTTGAAGCAATTGTATTGCAAATGCATTGCGCCGGAGACTTGTGTTGCATTGTATTGCAAGTAATGTACTTCGCGCGAAAATCCAGCAATGAATTTGCGCCCAGAATGTGTTGACCGCCTAAAAAAATTGTGCAACCCAACAAATCCACTGCTCCAAACTTGTTGCACCACCCCCTTGTCGCTGGACCCCCTTTTGGGTCAACCCGACCTCTTCTTGAATCGGGGGAGCGCAAACATGGATTAGCGATCCATGGATTTGGCGCGCGGTCGCCAAATCCATGGATCTGGGGAGATGCCCTCCCCAAAATGATGGAAACGGGACCCGTCGCTAATCCTAGGTCGGGCCTGTCACCCTACAGGGGGGTTTTGGACGAATACTTAAAAATACCCATAAATTATCCAAGTGCGACCCTACCTAGGAGTTGGAGCATTTAGGAAAGCAACATCTACATCTACACCGACAGCTACATCGGTGCTCATAGCTATGCTATGCCATGGTATGCTATGCTATGCTATGCTGAGCTATGCTATGCTATGATATGATTGGCTATGCTATGCTATGCTGTGCTATGCTGTGTTAATGCTGTGCTAATGCTGCGCTGCGCTATGCTCGGCCGCGCTAAGCTAAGCTAAGCTAAGCTATGCTAAGCTAAGCTAAGCTAAGCTAAGCTAGGCTAGGCGGAGCTAAGCTGAGCTCAGCTAAGCCAAGCTAAGCTACGCTACGCTAAGCTAAGCTAAGATGAAATAAGCTAAGCTCAGCTAAGCTAAGCTAAGCTAGGCTAAGCTAAGCTAAGCCAAGCTAAGCTGAGCTAAACTGAGCTAGGCTACGCTAGACAAGGCTAAGCTAAGCTAAGCTAAGCTAAGATGAGATTAGCTAAGCTAAGCTAAGCTAAGCTAAGCTGGGTGAACCCAGGGGGCGCAACTGGGGGAACCGCGGGGCGGGGACTGGGGGAACCGCCCGGGGCGCTTTCCACTGCCCGGCCCCTTTAAGCTAGAGGGTGAGAACCCTTCTAGGCAGAGCCTAGGTAGGGAAATATTCAAAGATGACCAAAAATACTCAAAAAATTGTCCCCAGACTATTTTTGAATATTCCCCCTGTAGAGGGACAGGCCCGACATAACGCTAATCCACGCCCCCTTGATCCATGTTTGGCGTCAGACAGCCCAGCACACGCTGCTCGGGGTGTGCTCCGCGCCTGCGCGAGCGCCCCTCCGCCCAGCTGGAGCAGCAGTTGGCCGGGAGGAGAGGGCCAAGCTTTTTGGATGTCCTCCTCGACCACCTAGTTGTAAGTCATCAGCCTGACACAAGAATCAAGCCGGGCGTGTCCCTCTACAGGGAAATATTCAAAAAAATAGGCAACAATAACATTACGGCGACGAGGTTTAACATGTTAAACTATGTTTGACGATTTGTCCCCCCCAAATTCCGACTGTAGGAGGACACGCCCGACCTAACACTAGAAGAAGGAAGGTCTGCATAAGCTCAAACTTCTCGGAGGTCTGCGCAGCCTTCTTGGATCGTCGCTGGGGTCCCCATGGCGGCGCGTTCGGCGACGCCATGGGCACGTCCCTGGCGCGCTGCGCGCGCCAGGGAGGGCCGCCCATCGCCGGCCCAAGAAATCCGGGAGGACCTGTATCAGTTTATGCTCAGTTTGTTTGTTTCCCTCCTCTTCTCTCTCTTTGAAGGAGAATGGCGGTCGCCGCCCTCACGCCCCGAGCGTGACGCCCGTCGCAGGCACCAGCCCCTTCATCGCCTGGGTGAACAGCCCGTCTGCCTTGATCACGTCCATGACCTTGCTCGTCAGGTCGTCCCGGTGCGTCGACACCAGCGTGTTGTTGGAGTTGACGTCCCTGATGGCGGGCGTGGCGTGGAATTTTTTCAGGCCCTTCTGGATGTAACCGTCGTCATCGAGGCACTTCTCGGTGTTCGCGACGATGCCCTCGGCTTCGGACAGGATGCTCTGCGCGTGGGCTAGGGCGTGCGCTATGTTCCTGAGCGTGATCGCGTTCTCTGGAACAACAAACAAACACATACTCAAAAACTTTCGGAGGTCCGCGCGGACTTCTTCGATCGGCGCTAGGCCCCATTGTCCCTGGCGCGCGAAGCGCACCAAGGAGAGGCGGCGCCCTGGTGTGCTCAGCGCCGACATAAAAATCCGCCCGGACCCTCGACAGTCCATGATTATTCAGGTACGCGCAAACATGGATTGGGGATCCGTGGATATGGTGGGTGGGCGCCAGATGCACGGATTGGATAAGTGCCCGCCCAAAGATGAAGCCAGTGCAATTTCATCTGGCGACGAAACTCGCCGATTTTGCACGGAAGCGGGAAACGTCTCTGATCCACGCGCCTGATTGGGAAACCAGAGAGGTACCAATACCCTCACTCCCAGGACCTCTCCTGGGGAGCGTTCTGACCAGAACTTCGGAACGAACCAGTCCTGGCGACGAGGGCCTCCCCGTGAGTCCCACCATGGGCGAGCACGACGAGAGGGCGCCAGTGTCGGTACCTGACTCTCCACTGGCCTTAATTCATGGTTGCGCTTCCTCGAACCAGGCAGTTCTTTTGCTGTTCGGGTCTCGACGGCGGTGGCCGAGGAGCTGGTGGCGGCCGGCGGCGACGGCGCCCCCACGCGGACCTCTGCCGCTCCCCCGGCGCCGACCTCGACGGATGCCACCACCTGGGAGGCGCTGGCGACGGCGAGGGAGGCGGACAGGCAGGCTGCTGCGGCGAGCGCGGCGCGAGCGGCCATCGTGTCGCCTTTTTGTCTGGGTGGTTTCTTGTATAAGGCACGCGCGGTGCGTAAGCTGGGTCGAAATAGCCGACTACGGACCTCCTCGTGCGGCGTGCGCTCATCGTGCAGCTAGCACAGGGGACGCTGGATGAGGGACGAAGCACGTTTGTGGCCACGGCGCGCTTCGGCCACGAATGAGCTCCCGGACCTGCATATATCATATGAGGAGCGGCCCGGAAGCCAGAGCCCCTCCTGAGCCAAACGTGGTTCTGGGATCAATGTCTTGACTGCAGTCCTCCCTCTCTTCCCCCTCCATCCTCCATCCCCGCCCTCAGGGCCCGCTATAGACGGGGACATGCTGGTAAACCAGCAGGGCTTTGAGGCGCCCGGGAAAGAAACAGCCGCGAGCCGAAGCGGTCTCCGTTCTTCCCCCTCGCCGCTTGGATCTGGCAACGTCCGGGCACGTTCTCCATCCTTCGTCCTCTGCGGACGGATCTGGCGAGAGCACCGACTTTGCCGGGTCTCGGCTGCCCGCACATGCAACCCCGGGCAAGAGCGGCACTTGGCGTGCGGGCCTCCAGGGGGCCTGGCGGGGGTGGGGCCTCACAGTCGGAACCTCTCGCTCAGCGTGCCGCGGCCGCGGTCCTGGCGACACGCTGTGCCCTGCCAGCGGACGGCGTCAGCCGCTCCGCTCCGCTCCGCGGGGCGGGCAGCGGAGGAGAGCTCGGGACACTGGCGCTCGGAGCTGGGGACGTGGGCAGCGCGCCGAAGCGTGGGCCACGTCCCCAGCTCCAGCGTCGCCGCCGCCGTCGCCACCGTCCTCGCCGCCGTCGCCTTCGTGGTCGCCGTCGCCGACTTCGTCGCCGTCGTCGCCGTCGTCGCCGTCGTCGCCGCCGTCGTTCCCGAGCGCAGAGGGGCCCCCAGGGCGGGGGAGGAGGAGGAGGAGGAGGAGGAGGAGGAGGAGGAGGAGGAGGAGGAGGAGGAGGAGGAGGAGGAGCTATGACGCGCGCCCGAGCGCGCGGCCGCGCGGGCGGGACACGGGCAGGCGGGCGGACCCCAGCGGGCGCGCGGGCGGTCGGGCCTCTGGCGGCGCCAGACCCGCTGGCGGAGCGGCCCTCGGCGGAACGGCCCGCCCCCTCCCCGGCCGGGGGCAGGCGGGCGGGGGGAGGGCGGGCCGAGGTCCCGAGGGCGTGCGGGCTTGTCGAGGGTGCGCTCGAGCAGGTCCGAGACCTCGGCCGCCTCACCCTCGAGCGGAGCGACCCCGACGGCGCAGATGAGGGTGAATCGGGGTCCGAGCTCGATTTCGGTCAATTTGTTGGGCGTGGCCCAGCGTTTCGCGCAAAACCGTACCATACCATACCATACCATGCTTCCCCCTCTTTGTCCACCATCTTCCCCGTCCTCCCCAGCTCCTCCTCCGCCCCCCCTCTCTTCGTCCTCGTGCGAACTACGCAGCGAGTGGCATCTTCCTCAGCTGTCTAATTTGAACTTCGTTCGAACGATCATCTTCAAGGAAACATCTGTCAATCTGGCGTGTCCGGGGCTAACGCGTGAGAAAAAGACCTCATGGACCACCCTTCGGGCGATTAGGAGGTTTGGCTGGCGGTGAGGGACTTGCATTTCGATGTGCAGTTCGACTGCAACTCGATGTGCGCTTCGACTTGCGTTGCGTTTGTAATGTGACTTTCCAATTGGAGGTGCATGACGGCGTGCATTTCGATGTGTATTTCGATTTGCAGGTCGGTTGCCTTTCGTGTTGCATGTCGCTGTGCAATTCGATTGCAACTGGATGTGTATATCGGTGTGAACTCCGAGTACAAGTGGATTTGACATTCGGATTGCATTTCGATATCAGTGCAATTTTGATTTCAATGTGCTGTTGATCCGCATGCAGGTTGCATGGGATTTGTTTACAGGTGTACATGTCGGATGGCATTTTGGTCTGCAGTGCTGATTGAAGTTCAGCGTGCGTTCAGATTTGCATATCGCCTCGCATTAGGCCTCGCATACGGTTTGCAGTCCGATGCTTCTTCCGAACGGAGCCATCGCGGGACAACCCACTGGAAAACCACAGGGAACGACCCACAAGACAGCCCACGGGACCACTCGCGGGACAGCCACCCCACGGGACAGCCACCCCAAAGGATAAAACCCACGGCAGAACCACAGGACAGCCCACGACATCACCACGGAACAACCCGTGGGACAACCCACGGGACAACTCACGGGACAACCCACGGGACAACCCACGGGACAACACGCGGGACAACACGCGGGACAACAACGGGACAACCCACGGGACAATCCACGGGACAACCTACGGGACAGCCCACGGAACAACCTACGGGACAACACGCGGGACAATCCAAGGAGCAACCTTCGGGACAGCACGCAGAACAACCCGCATCATAAGGATGCGCGGTAAGGATACGAGGGCCTTGGAGGGCCATGTGAACAGCTTTCGAACGAGGCAAGCCAGCGAAAGTCGCTGATGATGGACCGAAGGGGCAAGGATGCAAGGATACCCTTGGGAAAGTTGCCCATCCTTATTAGGGGGGTTGACTGTACGGGACAGCGCGCGGGACAACCCACGGATTTCGCCGGCGCCCAACGGGCCAGAGGCGTGCCAAGATGTCTGGTACGAGTTTACGGATGGTTTTGGTTCGTGCGCGTGTGGAGGCCCCTTCGGGGTCCCAGGCCGATGCCAAGGAGGCGCCAGAAGGGTGGCACGCCCCACGGCCTCAGGCCAAGAACGTTCAAAGATTGCCCACGTTGGTCCCAAGACGGCCCAATAATCGCCCAAGACGCGCCAGAAGGGTTCGAAGAGGACTTCGACAGGTCCTCAAACATCATTGTTTTTTGCTGGGGGGTTCGGACAACTGTGGCGTTACCAACTTCCGAGCTGCCAACCACCCTGAATGGCCCAAGAGGCCTTAAGATCGCTCCAAGACGGCCCCAAAAGCCTCCAAGGGGTCCCCCAAATGGCCCAAGATGGCCGGCTCTAAGACGGCCCAAGAAGCCTCCAAGACGGCCCCAGGATGGCCCCAAGAGGGGGCCCAGAAGGGGTAACCCGGACAGACATGTCGAGCTCTCGGCCCCGAGAGGCGCCCAAGAAGCCCACAGAGGCCCCCAAAGAGGCCAAAAGAGGCCCCCAAGAGGCCCCCAAGGAAGCTCCCAGGACTCCCCAGGCCCTCAGGAAGCCCCAACAGGCCCCCAAGAAGCCCGCAAGAGGCTCCCAAGAGACCTCAAACCTGCTCACCCGAAACGACCCCAAAAACATCCATGGGGACTTGCCCCACAGCCCAGGTACGTCTCGAAACTCTGCTGGAGCTCTCTTGAGCCATCTTAGCGCCCTCTGGAGCAACCTACCGGCTCTCTTCGACTGGATGCGAGCCACGTCTCTGGACCATTCCTCGAAGACTCCTGTCTGCCCTGCTGTGCCCCCCTGGGCACGAGCCCGCCACAGCGCAGCCGCGGCGACGCGACGCGGGCCGGAGGAGTGAGCGAAGCGATGGATAGGCGCGGAGCTCACAGGGAAACCCACGGGACAACCCCCTGGGCAACCTGCGGGACAGCTGCGGGGCAAGAATGGGCCGACCACGGGACACTCGCCGGACCACCACGGCGGGGCACCGCGCCACCGAGGAAGAGGCCTGTGGTACGACTTGCCCCTGGCTGCGCGGGCTGGATGGAGGAGGCCCGCCGAGGCGGCGGACGGCCGAGAGCGGCCACGACAACGGTGCCAGCGAGAGAACGTGTCCTCCTCCTCCACCTCCACCTCCTCCCCCTCCTCCTCCTCCTCCTCCTCCTCCTCTCCTCCTCCTCCTCCTCCTCCTCCTCCTTCCTCCTCCTCCTCCTCCTCCTCCTCCTCCTCCTCCTCCTCCTCCTCCTCCTCCTCCTCCTCCTCCTCCTCCTCCTCCTGCCTGCACTGGCGAAGACGGCGGCCACGACGACGGCGGCGACGACGACGCCGACGTCGACCACAACGACGACGTCGACGACCGATCGGCCTCTGGGACCTGCCCTCGCGGTCGCGTTGGACCCACCTCGACGGGAATCCAGTCGTGGTGACGGGCAGCTTTCCACAGGCGCCAACTGGACGAAACTGCCTTTTCCTTCCACTCTCCACCAGCTTGAGAAGGTCGCCCGGTGGCTTACGAGACGGCCCCGCCGTGGAGCCTCCAAGCCCCGACCCTCCCCCCACCCCCCGAGGGCGGCGAGCGACGCGCCGCCGACGGGCCGAGGGCCCCGAGGCCCCGCGAGGAGCCCCCCGCCCGGAGCCGACAGCTGTCGGCGCCGCCCTCCGTCCTGCTCTCCCCCCTCGAGGGCGAGGAGGAGGGCCCGGGCGCGGCCGGAGGCCTCGCGCCCCGACCGCCCGACGACGACGGCTGGCCATCGACGGCTCCCGACGGTCGGACGGCGTCGTCGTAGTCGTCGTCGTCGTCGTCGGCGGCGGCGGCGATCGACAGCTGCCCGACGGCCTCTCTGCGTGCGGCCGGCGCGGCCGCGGCGCTGCTTCAGCGAGTCGCGGGCACAGACGCGCTCGAGCAGCGCGGGCGCCAGCCCGCTCAGGTCGTGGTCGCGCCTCGGCGGTCCGCCACGAGGGCCGCGCGACGCACCGCGGAGAGAAACCGGCCCCTCCCCCCGCTCAGGCACCCTCCCGAGGGAGGAGGAGGAGGAGGAGGAGGAGGAGGAGGAGGAGGAGGAGGACAAAGAGCTGGAGGGGGAGGATCGTGGGGGAGGAGGAAGAAGATCGCTGCCGAAAGGCGGGCTGGGATGAAGAGGGGGAAGAGGAGGAGGAGGGATAAGAGGGGCCCTCCAGCTCTTCGTCCACATCCTCCTCCTCTTCCTCCTCCTCCTCCTCCTCCTCATCCTCCTCCTCCCCCTCCTCCGACCCCCTCTCTCTCGGCGGCGGCAGGGAAAGCGGGGGAGGCTTCTTAGAAGGAGGCTGCTTCTTAGAATGCGCCGCCCTACATCTGCAGACAAGACCCGCGCCTTCGAAGAAGCATGGGTGCTTCCAAGAAGCCTTCCCCCCTCCCCTGACAGTCGGCCCGTATCAGAAGGATGTGCGATAAAAAAGGATGCAAAGCTTGTCGAGCGGCCGACGAAAAAAGTGGCCGACGAACAAGTGGCCGAGGAACAAGTGGCCGAGGATGGACCGAGGAGGCAATTATGCAAGGGTGCCCTTTGGAAGGTTGCCCACCCTTCCTGCGCGGGTTGACTGTACTCCCTCTGCGCGTGGCCGACCCCCCATCAAGACCCAGACCCCCGACGTCGTGATGTTTTCACAACGTCGACCCTCAGATGTCTAGACCCCTTCCCAGGGACCGGCTTTTCATCCTGAGTCGTTATTTGAAGGTCCCGAGGCCCGGCGAGAGCCCCCCGAGGCCGAAATTGACCGAAAACCGCCCGTCCTGCATGCTTTACGACGCGGTCATGGCCAGGGGGGGATGGTAGGTAGGTAGGTAGGTAGGTAGGTAGGTAGGCAGGCAGGCAGGTAGGAGGAGGAGGAGGAGGAGGAGGAGGAGGAGGAGGAGGAGGAGGAGGAGGAGGCGGAGGAGGAGGAGGAGCAGGAGCAGGAGGAGGGGGCCTGGCAAGCCCCAGC
>CAUYUJ010017632.1:30000-51977 GCA_963575745.1 Prorocentrum cordatum | reverse complement strand
TTGGACGATGCCTGGGGCGCTGCGTGAGGACCGCGCAAGCGCTGCGTAGGAGCTTGCGAGCGCCGTGGCGATGACTGCCTGGGAGCTTCGGCAACGCCGCCGCCACGCGTATTGGGAAACGCTAGGAACAGCGCTCCCGGACACGCTGCAAGCCCCGGCGGGTCGCTGCGGGGATCGTGGAGCGGGGAGCGTGGGAGTGCGGCGATGCACGCGCACCCGCCGGCTTCTCCTCTAACAACCCTATGTAGCCCAACAAAAGGGCTATCCGGGAATCTTAAACCCTTTAGCTCTCAGCGAGCTCTCCGGGAACTAGCTGTACCCCGCGCCGGAATTCCTCTAGCTCATCGATACCGAAGAGCTCTACGAGGTACTAGCTGCACCCCGCGCCCGAATTCCTCTAGCTCATCGATGCCGAAAAGCTCTACGAGGTTTTACTCTTAAGCTTTCAGGAATGACTTACTTCGGGAAGCTCTTTGAGTTACTTTGTCCTTTCTTGCTGGGTCAGAACTAGCTCCACCCCGTGCCGGAATTCCTCTAGCTCATCGATGACGAAGAGCTCTACGAGGTACTTGGTAGCGTCCCAAACCCGGAGAATAAAGAGGACGCGCTCTGAAAAGCCTTCCTGGCAAGCCCGCAGAAGCGCTCGTGAAGCTCTTCTGTGGCCCGGGAGGCCCCCCTGCAGCGTCTCTGAATCGCTGCCAGGAACGCTTCCACGCGTGCCTGCACGAGTGGAAGCACGTGTGGAAGCTTGCCGGAAGCTTTCCCGGACACGCTGCCGGGTTGGGCGAGTTGCTGCGAGGATTCTGGAGCGGCGGATATGGGCTGCTGGCGGGCACCACCACTGCCCGGCTTCTAATCTACCACCCTCTAGCTCTCAGAGAGCTCTCCGGGAACTAGCTCTCCAGCGCCCCGGAATTACTCTTAAGCTTCCAGCAATAACTTGCTCAGGGAAGCTCTACGAGTAACCAACTGGGCGCCGGCGGTAAACCGTCAACCTTGGTTGCCGCCGGGAGACTCGTAGAGCTTCCTAGCTCGACTTGTGTTGAGAAAACCGACAGCACCTTCCAACATTCCGACTCAGAGTGAATATTTTTTGACCTCTGAATGCGACAGGCGGACGCGTCTGATGTCTGCGAATCGACTCCTGTCATTACCAGCCCTGCAGCCCCCCTACAGCCCGAGTTAAGTGCAGAAAACCGACAGCACCTCTCAGGATGACTCGAACAATACAATAGTTTCGCAGACCTAATTCGGGCAGCAGACCGAGTTCCGAGCTCTGGATTCGACAGGCGGACGCGCCTGATGTCTTCAAATCGATTCCTGTGACCACCAGCACTGTAGCCCCCCTCAGCGCGAGTTGAGTGAAGAAAACCGAGAGCACTTCTCAAGATGACTCGACCAATACGAATAGTTTCGCGATTCTAGATCGGGCAGCAGACCGAGTTCAGAGCTCTGGATTCGACAGACAAACGCGACTGATGATTCTGAATCGGTTTCTGTAAATATCTGCTCTGTAGCTGTCCTACAGCTCGAGTTAAGTACAGAAAGCCGAGAGTTCCTGTCAAGATGACTCGAATAATACGAATAGGTTTGCGGACCTAGCTCGGCTAACATACCGAGTTCAGACCTCTGGATTCAACAGGCGAATGCGCCTAATTATTCTACATCGATTAGCTGTGCTTACCAGCTCTGTAGCTGTCCTAAAGCTCGAGTTATGTTTAGACGACCGTCAGCGCGTATCAGGATGACTCAAAACGGCCGATCCCGCCACAGTGCTTTTCGATAGTAATATTCACCCGGTCGAGCTGAGATCAAGATGGCAAGCGGGAATAAGATCGAAGATCACGGGAAAAAATACTAGAGCTCTAACGAATTGTTGAATTTCGAGAACAAAATTTTCAACTGAGCAAAAGTTGTGAAAAGTTCAGTCGAAATTTTTCGAGCCAACTAGCCTGCCAGCGTTTTCGAATTACTCTTAAGCTTCGCCGCTGCGCTCTCAGGGAAGCTCTACGAGTCACTCCACCCCGCGCCAGAATTCCTCTAGCTCATCGATGCCGAAGAGCCCTGCGAGGTACCCTGGCTGCTTGCCCCCCAGTCGCACGGATCTAACGCGGCTGTAAACGTCCATGGGGGCGCTGGGCACCTCACGTGTCGGCCTTCCGGCGACGCTGGACAGCTTCCCTGGCGAGCTCTGAATCTTTTGGACTGGTTTTCTGGGGGGCTCTGGGGGGCCCTCCTCAAGCTCCTCTGAAGCGCTGCCAGCGACGCTGCCACGCGTGCCTGCACGTGCGCGTGCACGCCTGAACGGGTGCCGGCAGCGCACCCGAACCCGCTGCCGGCACCGGCAACTTTCTCCGGGGATCGTGGAGCGGCGGAGGTGGGCGTGTCTCCACCACTACACACCTCGGGCTCTACTCTGAAGCCCTCAGCTCTCCAAGGAGCTATCCGGGAAAAACCCGGAGAGTGAGGAGACCCTGGGGGACGGAGAATCTTCCCTGGAGAGCTCCGGGGGCCTCCCTGGGGCGCTTCTGAAGCGCTGCCAGAAACGCTTTCACGCGTGCCTGCACGCGTGCAGGCACGCGTGAACGCTTGCCGGAAGCGCTCCCGAACCCACTGCTGGCTCACGCGAGTTGCTGCGAGGATCGTGGAGCGGCGGAGATGGGCTGCTGGCGGGCGCCACCACCGCCCGGCTTCTAATCTGATCTAGCTCTCAGAGAGCTCTCCGGGAAAATTTCAACCGACCACTTAGTAGCGTTCAAAATCCGGAGAGCGAAGTGAACACACGCCAGAAAGCTTCCCTGGCGGGCCGTCCGACGCTCCCGTGAAGCGCTTCTGGGGCTCTGGGGGGCTCCCCTGCAGCGTCTCTGAAGCGCCGCCAGGAACGCTTCCACGCGAGCCTGCACGCGTGCAGGCATGCGTTTACGCTTGCCGGAAGCTCTCCCTGACCCGCTGCGATGTAACTCGTAGAGCTTCCCTTAGCTAGTTGCTGGAAGCTTACGAGTAATTCCGGCGCGCTGGAGAGCTAGTTGGCCAGAAAAATCTCGACGGACCTTTTGCTCACTTTTGGTCGGTTGAAAATTTTGTTCTCGAAATTCAACAATTCGTTTGAGCTCTAGTATTTTTTCCCACCATATTCGATCTTATTCCTGCTCGCCGTCCTAATCTCAACTCGATCGGGTAAATATTTCTGCAGAAAAGCGTCGCGGCGGGATCGGCTGTTTCGAGTCATCTTGATACACATTGTCCGTATTTTGTACTTAACTCGAGCTGTAGGGCAGCTACAGAGCTCATTCTCACAGAAATCGATTGCAAATCATCAGGCGCGTTCGTCTGTTCCATCCAGAGGTCTGAACTCGGTCTGCTGGCCGAGCTTGGTTCGCGAAACTATTCCTATTGTTCCAGTCATCCTGACAGGTGCTGTCAGTTTTCTGCACTTAACTCGGGCTGTTGGGGGGCTACAGGGCTCGTGCTCACGGGAATCAATTTGGAGACATCAGGCGCGTCCGCCTGCCAAATCGAGATCTCAGAACTCGGTGTGCTGCCCGAGCTATGTCCGCGAACTATTCGTATTCTTCGAGTCATCTTGAGAGGTGCTGTCCGTTTTCTGCACTTAACTCGAGCTGTAAGGGGGCTGCAGGGCTGGTAATCACTGGAATCGATTCGGAGACATCAGCGGCGTCCGCCTGTCGCATTTTGAGCTCTCAACTCGGTCTGCTGCCTGAGCTAGGTCTGCGAAACTATTCGTATTCTTCGAGTCGTCTTTAGAGGTGCTCACGGTTTTCTGCACTTAACTCGGGCTGTAAGGGGCCTGCAGGGCTGGTAATCTCAGGAATCGATTCGGAGACATCAGGCGCGTCCGCCTGTTGCATTCAGAGGTCTGAACTCGGTCTGATACTCGAGCTAGGTTTGCCAAACTATTCGTATTGTTCGAGTGATCTTGAGAGGTGCTGTCGATTTTCGCACGTAACTCGGGCTGTAGCAGAGCTGCGGAGCTCGTGCGCAAAGGAAACGATCCAGAAGCATGAGGGGCGTTTGGCTGTTGCATCGAGAGGTCTGAAATCGCTGCAATTTTTTGCGACATCATATATGGTCAGGAAGCTCTACGAGTCCCCCGGCGGTAAGAAAGGTTGACGGTTTACCGCCGGCGCCCAGTTTTACAAGCCCCTGCGGGGATCGTGGACCGGCGGAGATGGGCTGCTGGCGGGCACCACCACCGGCCGGTTTCTAATCTTGAACCCTCTAGCTCTCAGAGAGCTCTCCGGGAAAAGGTCACCAAAAAATCCGTCGATATTTTTCTTGCCAACTAGCTCTCCAGCGCCCCGGGATTACTCTTAAGCTTCCAGCAATAACTTGCTAAGGGAAGCTCTACGAGTTACTTGGTTGCGTCCAAAACCCGGAGAGCAAGGAGGACACACACCCGAAAGCCTTCGTGGCGAGCCCTCGGAAGCTCCCCTGAAGCGCTTCCGGGGCTCTGCAGGGGGGCTCCCCTGGAGCGCTTCCGTAGCGCTGCCCAGAACGCTTCCACGCGTGCCTGCACGCGTGCAGGCATGCGTTTACGCTTGCCGGAGGCTCACCCGGACACGCTGCCGGGTCTGGCGAGGCGCTGCGGGGGTCGTGGAGCGGCGGAGATGGGCTGCTGGCGGGCACCACCACCGTCCGGCTTCTAATCTATAACCCTCTAGCTCTCAGAGAACTCTCCGGGAATTACTCTTAATCTTCCAGCAATAACTTGCTAAGGGAAGCTCTACGAGTTACTAGCTCCACCCCGCGCCGGAATTCCTCTAGCTCATCGATGCCGAAGAGCTCTACGAGGTACTTGGTAGCGTCCAAAATCCTGAGAGCGAAGAGACCCTTCGGGGACAGGATATCTTTCCTGGAGAGCTCTGGGAAGCTCCCCTTCAGCGCTGCTGAAGCGCTACCAGAAACGCTTCCATGCGTGCCTGCACGCGTGCAGGCACGCGTTGAAGCTTGCCGGAAGCTCTCCCGGACACGTAGCCAGGCCGAACGAACCCCTGCGCGGATTCTGGAGCGCCGCGGAGGAGCTCCTGGCTGGCACCACCACCGTCCGGCTTCTAATCTTAAGCCCTCTAGCTCTCAGCGAGCTCTCCGGGAATTACTCCTAAGCTTCCAGCAATTACTTGCTAAGGGAAGCTCTACGAGTTACTAGCTAAGGGAAGCTCTACGAGTTATTACTCTTAAGCTTCCAGCAACTAGCTAAGCTCTACGAGATGCTAGCTCCACCCCGCGCCGGAATTCCTCTAGCTCATCGATAACGAAGAGCTCTACGAGGTACTTGGAGCCGGCGGTAAACCATCAACCAAGTTACCGCGGGAGCCTCGTAGAGCTCTCTGAAGAGCTTTGAAAATTATGTGTTTCTGCTTCGCACCACCACCGTTTGAAAATTATGTGTTTCAGCTTCGCACCACCACCGTCTGGCTTCTACTGTAAAACCCTCTAGCTCTCAGAGAGCTCTCCGGGAATTACTCTTAAGCTTCCAGCAACTAGCTCGGGCAAGCTCTACGAGTTACCTGTAGAAGCAACTGACGAACGCGCCTGACTTGGCAGCGTCCAAACCCGGAGCGAAAAGACTTCGGGAAATCTTCCGTGGGGTGCTCTGGGGCGCTCCCCTGAAGCGCTTCGAAAGCGCTGCAAGGCACGCCTCCATGCGTGCCTGCACGCGTGCAGTCACGCGGTGACGCGTGCTGGAAGCGCCCCCGGATCAGCTGCTGGCTCAAACGAACTCCTGCGGGGATTCTGGACCGGCGCGGATGGGCTGCTGGCAGGCACCACCACCGCCCGGCTTCTAATCTAAAACCCTCTAGCTCTCAGAGAGCTCTCTGGGAATGATTCTCAAGAAGTTTCTGTGAGTATCAGCTCTGTAGCTGCTCTACAGCTCGAGTTAAGTACTTGGTAGCGTCCACTTGGTAGCGTCCAAAAAACCCGGAGAGCGAAGAGACCCTCGGGGGCGGGAAATCTTTCCTGGAACGCCCTGCGCGGCTCCCCTGCAGCGCTGCAGCGCTGCCAGGAACGCTTCCACGCGTGCCTGCACGCGTGCAGGCACACGTGGAAGGCGCTCCCGAACAAGCTGCCGGCTCGGGCGAGGCGCTGCGGCGGACGTGGGGCGCCGTGGAGAAGCTCCTGGCGGGCGCCACCACCGTCCGGCTTCGAATCTAAAACCTTCTAGCTCTCAGAGAGCAGGAAAAACCCGGAGAGCAAAGGAACGCACGCCGGAAAGCTTTCCTGGTGGGCCCTCCGACGCTCCCGTGAAGCGCTTCGCGCTTCTGGAGCTCTGGGGGGCCCCCCTGCAGCGCCTCTGAAACGCTGCCGGGAACGCTTCCACGGGTGCCTGCACGCGTGCAGGCACGCGTGGACGCTTGCCGGAAGCTCTCCTGGACGGGCTGCGACCTCAGGCGAATTGCTGCGGGGATCCTGGAGCGGCGAAGATGGGCTGCTGGTGGGCACCACCACCATCCGGCTTCTAATCTAAAGCCCTCTAGCTCTCAGAGAGCTCTCCGGGAACAAAGAACCGTCAACGCGTGTCAAGATGACTCGGGAGGGTACTCTTAAGCTTCCAGCAACTAGCTAGGGGAAGCTCTACGAGTTACTTGGTAGCGTCCAAAACCCGGAGAGCAAAGAGAACACACACCGGAAAGCTTTCCTGGCGAGCCCTCGGACGCTCTCGTGAAGCGCTTCTGGAGCTCCGTGGGCTCCCCTGCAGCGCTTCTGAAGCGCTGCCAGGATAGCTTCCGCGCGTGCCTGCACGCGTGCAAGCGCGCGTGGACGCGTGCCCGAAGCGCCCCCCAACCCGCTGCAGGGACAGGCGAGATGCTGCGAGGATCGTGGAGCGGCGGAGATGGGCTGCTGGCGGGCACCATCACCGTCCGGCTTCTAATCTAAAACCCTCTAGCGCTCAGAGAACTCCCCGGGAAAAGCCCGGATAGCAAAGACCGGAGAGAAAAAGAAGCACACGCTGGAAAGCTTTCCTGGCGAGCTCTCGGACGCTCTCGTGAAGCGCTTCTGGAGCTCTGGGGGGCCCCCCTGCAGCGCCTCTGAAGCGCTGCCGGGAACGCTTCCACGCGTGCCTGCACGCGTGCAGGCACGCGTGGACGCTTGCCGGAAGCGCTCCCGGACCCGCTGCTGGGTCAAACAACTTTCTCCGGGGATTCTGGAGCGGCGAAGATGGGCTGCTGGCGGGCACCACCACCGTCCGGCTTCTAATCTAAAACCCTCTAGCTCTCAGAGAGCTCTAGAATTATTTTGTCTCTTCTGGTCGGGTCGACCAACTAGCTCCACCCCGCGCCGGAATTCCTCTAGCTCATCGTTGCAGAAGAGCTCTACAAGGTACTAGCTTCGCCCCGCGCCGGAATTCCTCGGGCTCATCGATGCCGAAGAGCTCTACGAGCTAAATCCGGAAAGCGAAGAAACCCTCCGGAGACGAAATCTTTCCTGAGGGGCTTGGGGGGCTGTCCTGAAGCGCTGCCAGGCACGCTTCCATGCGTGCCTGCACGCGTGGACGCGTGCACTTGGTAGCGTCCAAAACCCGGAGAGCGAAGAGACCCTCGGGGACGGGAAATCTTTCCTAGAGAGCTCTGGGGGGCTCCCCTGCAGCGCTTCTGAAGCGCTGCCAGGAATGCTTCCACGCGTGCCTGCACGCGTGCAGGCGCACGTGGAGAGCGCCCCCGAACCAGCTGCCGGCTCGTGCGAGGCGCTGCGGCGGACGTGGACCGCCGTGGATGAGCTCCTGGCGGGTACCACCACCGTCCGGCTTCTAATCTAAAGCCCTCTAGCTCTCAGAGAGCTCTCCGGGAATGAAACGCTCCCGGACCCGCTGCGACCCCGGGCGAGTTGCTGCTGGGTTTCTGGAGCGGCGAAGATGGGCTGCTGGCAGGCACCACCACCGTCCGGCTTCTAATCCGAAGCCCTCAAGCATCCAGCAACTAGCTCAGGGAAGCTTTACGAGTTACTTCTAAGCTTTCAGCAACTAGCTAAGGAGAGCTCTCCGAGTTACTCTTAAGCTCCAGCAACTAGCCCAGGGCAGCTCTACGAGTTCCTCGTAATCTTCCAGCAACTAGCTACGGGATGCTCTACGAGTCGCCAGAACTTGCAGCGCGTCCCTGGGCGCTTCGCAGCACGTCAAGCGCGCTTCGCAGAGCTTCAGGTACACGTCGACGCGTCGCTGAAATAGTTTCAAGCGCCCTTCCCAGCGCTTCAGGCACGCTTCTCTGCGCTTCAGGCACGCTCCGAAGCGTCACTGGATGCGCTTTCCCGCGCGCTTCGCAGTGATTCATGCACGCGGAATGGCGTCGCTTTACGCCTGCGCCAATGCGTGCCGCGCTCGCTTTGGGCGCTGCCACGCACGCTTACACGTGCGCCTTGGTCGCTTCTGCGCATGCTTAAGCGCGCCGGGTAGCTCCTTGGAGAGCTGACGGTTTCGAACAGGAAGCCGGAGGTGGGTGGCGAGGGGGACGCGCCCACCTCCGCCGGTCCACAATCCCCGGAGGGGCCTGTAAAAGATCGCAGCGAGTCCGGGGGCGTTTCGGGCACGCGTCCACGCGTGCCTGCACGCGTGCAGGCACGCTTCAGAAACGCTTCAGGAGAGCCCCCCGGGGCCCCCCAGGAAAGCTTTCCAGAGTATTCAGAGCTTCGCAGGGGACATACCTCGTAGAGCTCTTCGTCATCGATGAGCTAGAGGAATTCCAGCGCGGGGTGGAGCTAATTGGTCGACCCGACCAAAAAAACATATGTGACAACTTTGGGTCGGTTTTGCTAAGTTTTTTTTTTTTTTTTTTTTTTTTTTTTTTTTTTTTTTTTTTTTTTTTTTTTTTTTTTTTTTTTTATATATATATATATATATATATTATTTTTGGGGTCTCGCTCCAGAAGCTCCCTTCATGTGTTCGAGCTGCAGATGAGCTTCAATGGTTTTCGGCGCAGAAATCAGCAGAAAATCATCAGGCGCGCTACTCTGAAGTATGTAGACGCTTGGCTTGGGTCTGTTATGAGCGCAGACGCCAAACAACTAGGAATACTCTGCTATTTTTCTGGTGATGAAATTCGTTTTCTGGACTGAACTCGAGGTGCAGATGAGCTTGAAAGCACTTAGGCATTGCAATGAGAAGAGAATCATCATGCGCGCTATTTGAACGGTTCTAGACACCCGCGCTCACTTCTAGACACCCGGTCTGAACACCGATTCGTACTCTGCTACTTCTTGGAAATGGTACTGTTTTTCTTGGTTTTACGTGTGCTGCACAGAGCTGTTCAGCAGAGCAATGGGAAGGGAACCATCATGGGCACTAATGAAATGTATCTAGACGCCTGAGATCAGTCTGCTATCAGCGCTCGGGCTCAAGAGCTATTCGTTCTCTGCTAATTCCTTGGACATAATATATGGCCAGGAAACTCTACGAGCCTCCCGGCGGTAAGAAAGGTTGACGGTTTACCGCCGGCGCCCAGTGCAGGCACGCGTGGAAACCTGCCTGGCAGCGCATGAGAAGCGCTTCAGGAGAGCCCCCCATTGCTCTCCAGGAAAGCGTTCCAGTGTGAATGCCTTTTTTCCCGGAGAGCTCTCTGAGAGCTATAGGGGGCTCTGAGGCATTCGAATGGGAAGATAATCGTCATGCGCGCTATTTGAAAGTATCTAGACACCCGCGCTCAGTCTGCTATTAGCGCTAGGGCTGAACACCGATTCGTACTCTGCTACTTCTTGGAAATGACGCTTTTTCCTTGGTTTTACTTGTGCTGCAGATGAGCTACAGAGCTGTTCATCACAGTAGTGGGAAGGGAATCGTAAGGGGCAATAGTGAAATATATCTAGAAGCCTGAGATCTGTCAGCTATCAGCGCTGAGGCTGAACAACTATTTGTTCTCTGCCAATTCTTTGGACATAATATATGGTAAGGAAGCTCTACGAGTCTCCCGGCGTAAGAAAGGTTGACGGTTTACCGCCGGCGCCCAGTTGCTCTTCAGGGAAGCTTTCCAGTGTGAGTGCCTATTTTCCCGGAGAGCTCTCTGAGAGCTATAGGGTTTTAGATTAGAAGCCGGACGGTGGTGGTGCCTGCCAGCAGCCCATCTTCGCCGGTCCAGAATCCCCACAGAAGGTTGTGTGAGGTCGCAGCGTGTCCGGGAGCGCATCCGGCACGCGTCCACGTGCCTGCGCGCGTGCAGGCACGCGTGGAAGAGTGCCTGGCAGCGCTTCAGAAGCGCGTCAGGAGAGCCCCCCAGGGCTCTTCAGTTCACCAGGAAAGCTTTCCGGTGTGAGTGCCTCCTTGCTCACCGGGTTTTGGACGCTACAAGTGCTCTCGCAAGTACCTCGAGAAGCTCTTCGGCATCGATGAGCTAGAGGAATTCCGGCGCGGGGTGCAGCTAGTTCCCGGAGGGCTCTCTGAGAGCTACAGGGTTTTAGATTAGAAGCCGGGCGGTTGTGGTGCCTGCCAGCAGCCCATCTCTGCCGGTCCACGATCCCCCGGGCGAGTTGTAAAACTTCGCAGCGAGTCCGGGGGCGCTTCGTGCACGCGTCCACGCGTGCCTGCACGCGTGCAAGCGTCGCTGGCAGCGCTTCAGAGGCGCTTCAGGGGCGGTGGCCCAGAGCTCTTCAGGGAAGTCTTCCAGAGTACCTCGTAGAGCTCTTCGGCATCGATGAGCTACACGAGTTCCGGCGCGGGGTGCAGCTAGTTGGCCCACCCGACCAGAACGGACAATGTTCCCGGAGAGCTCTCTGAGAGCTATAGGGTTTTAGATTGGAAGCCGGACGGTGGTGGTGCCTGCCAGCAGCCCATCTTCGCCGCTCCAGAGTCCCCGCAGCGACCTGTTTGTCCCCGCAGCAGGTCCGGGAGCGGTACTGGCATGCGTCCACGCGTGCCTGCACGCGTGCAGGCGCGCGTGGAAGCGTGCCTGGCAGCGCTTGAGAAGCGCTTCAGGAGAGCTTCCCATAACGCGCCAGGAAAGCGTTCCAGAGTTGCCTCCATCCCCGGAGAGCTCTCTGAGACCTATGGGGTTTTAGATTAGAAGCCGGACGGTGGTGGTGCCCGCCAGCAGCCCATCTTCGCCCCTCCAGAACCCCCGGAGGGGCTTGTAAAACTTTGCAGCGCGTCCGGGAGCGCTTCCGGCACGCGTCCACGCGCGCCTGCGCGTGTGCAGGCACGCGTAGAAGCGTGCTTGGCAGCGCTTCAGAAGCGCTTCAGGCGAGCTCCCCAAGCATGTCAGGAAAGCTTTCCAGAGTATACCTCGTAGAGCTCTTCGGCAAGATGGGCTAAGAGGAATTCGGGCGCAGGGTGGAGCTAGTTTCCCGGAGAGTTCTCTGAGAGCTATGAGGTTTTAGATTAGAAGCTGGACGGTGGTGGTGCCCGCCAGCAGCCCATTTTTGCCGCTCCAGAATCCCCGCAGGGGCTTGTTTGGGGTCGCAGTGGGTCCGGGAGCGGTTCCGGCGCGCGTCCACGCGTGCCTGCAAACGTGCAGGCACGTCTGGCAGCGTAGGGCCTCAGAAGCGCGTCCGGGCAGCTCCCCGGAGCTCTTCAGGAAGGCTTTCGATTTCCCGGAGTGCTTCGATGCTCCGGGTTTACCTCGAACCTCGTAGAGCTCTTCGGCATCGATGAGCTAGGGGAATTCCGGCGCGGGGTGGAGCTAATACCTCGTAGAGCTCTTCGGCATCGATGAGCTAGAGGACTGCCGGCGCGGGGTGGAGCTAGTTGGTCGACCCGGCCTGGACGGACAATTTGAGAACTTCGGGTCGGTTTTGCGAAAATTTGAAGGATATTTGACCATTCATTTGAGAAAACAGATTTTTACGCGAAGCATTTGCATATAAGCTTCCTTCTCAGAGCAGTTCAGCTCCGCCAAGCAAGTTTTACTATCGGTTCACTTCCCGGATCCAGCCGAATACTGACATCAAAAAATGCAAAATTACGCTACCGAGGAACCCCACATACTTAACTTAAATATTGAGTGTTTGCTTAAGTTTGTAATATATGTGCAATTCTGCGTTCTCAGCCCTCGTCGCGAATGTTCCCCTATGTGTCATCCAACGCCATATTGCTTGAACCTCCTCCCTCTTCCTAGGCTTCTATCCTCCGTCGAGGACAGATTCGAGCCAGCCAGCGGCCGGGGTGAGGGACCACCCCCTGCGCACCCCCAGTGGTGTCGAGAAAATGCCGCGCCTGCTATGCCCTGGACGACCGTCGTGCATAGCGGCCGCGGTGAGGGACCACCCCCTGCGCAGCCTCTATGGTGTCGAGAAAGTGCCACGCCTGCTATGCCCTGGACGACCGTCGTGCATAGCGGCCGCGCTGAGGGACCACCCTCTGCGCACCTCCTGTGGTGTCGAGAAAGTGCCACTCCTGCCACGATCTGCGAGCGTGTCACGGATAGAGGCCGCGCTGAGGGACCACCCTCTGCGCACCCCCTGTGGTGTCGAGAAAGTGCCACTCCTGCCAAGATCTGCGAGCGTGTCACGGATAGAGGCCGCGCTGAGGGACCACCCTCTGCGCACCCCCTGTGGTGTCGAGCAAGTGCCATGCCACGATCTGCGAGCGTGTCACGGATACAGGCCGCGCTGAGGGACCACCACCCCCTGCGCACCCCCTGTGGTGTCGAGACAGTGCCACTCCTGCCACGATCTGCGAGCGTGTCACGGATAGAGGCCGCGCTGAGGGACCACCCTCTGCGCACCCCCTGTGGCGTCGAGAAAGTGCCACTCCTGCCACGATCTGCGAGCGTGTCACGGATAGAGGCCGCGCTGAGGGACCACCCTCTGCGCACCCCCTGTGGTGTCGAGAAAGTGCCACTCCTGCCACGATCTGCGAGCGTGTCACGGATAGAGGCCGCGCTGAGGGACCACCCTCTGCGCACCCCCTGTGGCGTCGAGAAAGTGCCACTCCTGCCACGATCTGCGAGCGTGTCACGGATAGAGGCCGCGCTGAGGGACCACCCTCTGCGCACCCCCTGTGGTGTCGAGAAAGTGCCACTCCTGCCACGATCTGCGAGCGTGTCACGGATAGAGGCCGCGCTGAGGGACCACCCTCTGCGCACCCCCTGTGGTGTCGAGAAAGTGCCACTCCTGCCACGATCTGCGAGCGTGTCACGGATAGAGGCCGCGCTGAGGGACCACCCTCTGCGCACCCCCTGTGGTGTCGAGAAAGTGCCACTCCTGCCACGATCTGCGAGCGTGTCACGGATAGAGGCCGCGCTGAGGGACCACCCTCTGCGCACCCCTGTGGCGTCGAGAAAGTGCCACTCCTGCCACGATCTGCGAGCGTGTCACGGATACAGGCCGCGCTGAGGGACCACCCTCTGCGCAACCCCTGTGGTGTCGAGAAAGTGCCACTCCTGCCACGATCTGCGAGCGTGTCACGGATAGAGGCCGCGCTGAGGGACCACCCTCTGCGCACCCCCTGTGGTGTCGAGAAAGTGCCACTCCTGCCACGATCTGCGAGCGTGTCACGGATAGAGGCCGCGCTGAGGGACCACCCTCTGCGCACCCCCTGTGGTGTCGAGAAAGTGCCACGCCTGCCACGATCTGCGAGCGTGTCACGGATAGAGGCCGCGCTGAGGGACCACCCTCTGCGCACCCCCACCCCCTGTGGCGTCGAAGGAATGCCCTGTGTGGTATGCTGTGCTGTGCTGTGCTGTGCTGTGCTGCTGTGCGAGTGAGTGTGCTATGCCGTGCCGTGGCCGTGCCGTGCTGTGCTGTGCGAGAAGGAGAAGGGGAGGGGGGAGTTGTGAGACGCGGGTGCGGCGCGGCAAGGAAGAAAACCAGAACCCCACGAAACATGTGGGGAAATAAAGATTTTAAGAAAATCTCCTGCAAAGTTCTCTGCTTCGATTCTGAGCAGTCGTACGCGCGCAAGGAGCTCTACGAGGTTCCCGGCGGTGACCAGGTTGACGGTTCACCGCCGGCGCCAGTTGGCTTGCACCACATAGACTGCGTCACATACATACTGCACCATATGGCTTGCACCATACACTTTGCCCGACACGTCTTGCACGCCACAACTGGTGCCACGTAGCTGGCACCCCACATACTTTACTTTCAAAGCGATATTAGTATGCCCATGCTGGGGCCAGACCAACACCTCTCTGCGCATCTGGTTTTCAATAGGTAGCGACTTGCGGTAATGGAGCCCTGGTTTCGGTGTTTCGGTTACAGAAACCGCGTTTCGGTAAGACCTCCAGGGCTTAGGTAGCATACCACAAGAATTCGATACGTAACGACCCTCAAAGCTTCGGCAACAGGCCTCAAAATGTCGGAAACAAATCCGAAACTTTCGGCCACGGCCCCGAAAGAGGTCGGCAACCTTTTTTCCGGCTCTTCTCTTGTCCCCCTTCCCCATCGACCTTTTCTTCTCTTTCTCGCTTCTTATTTCTCTTTCTCCTCCGCATCATCCGCTCCCGCTCCAGCCATCTTCGTCAGGATGCCCCATGGAAGTTTACATGGGGGGCGCAAGGCGTGGGGTTGGTAAACCTGAGAAACGCCCTCACCTTAAAGGTGGTGTTTTTGAAAGGGGAAGCGCTGCCAAGCTTTGCAAACCCGACTTCCCGGCTCCAGTGGTGATTGGCGTGGGGACACACTCTGAATGAGTCCGGGTTTCAAATTTTGTGCGCCCGCACGAGCTTTGTGTTCGACGCATTGTGCACGCTTTTCTGAAATCCGCTGTTTTCTCACAAGAGCTGCCATGCAGAGGCGGCGCAGAGACTGCGATGTGAAGCATAAACAAGCGTAAACCTGGCAAAATGGGGACGGACTCAAAAACAAAACCCACGTGTCGGTGTCGTCGTCATCTAGGTCGTCTCCATTTCAACCGACTGCTTTCGTATGAATGTTTTGCACAAGATCAAACAGTGCCGAGTCGGTAAACCGTACCGAATCGGAATGTGCACAAACTCAGGCCGCATCGGCACGGGATCGGAGCCGAATCGGGTCGGCTGCGCCAGGATGCACACAAACGCCGTGCAAACATCGGGCCGCATCGGATCGTGGGAGCGTCGGAACCGAATCGGATCGTGCTTGCCGGACTAGATAGCGCATCGGATCGATCGGATCGAAGCGTGCCCTGGTTTTCACCTCCTTCTCCTCCTCCCCCTCCTCCTCCCACCTCCTCCTGGGCCAACTGCGTTTCGTTGTCGTCTGCCCCCCCCCCCCCCCCTCCGAAGAATGGGAGGCAAGACCCCTCGTCGTCGTCGTCGTCGTCGTCGTCGTCGTCGTCGCCGTGGAGGGAGGCGCGTGCCGCGTGGAGCCCCCAAGGCTCGTTAACACCGAGCAGATCGTGAGAAGCCCGCCACCGTATTTAGTACAGTCTACTCGCTGGAACCCATTGCAAGCACCCAGCGGCTGTGGCCTGCCTTGGCAGTCTCGCCCCGGGAGACAGACTCAGACCAAGATCAGAGGGAAAGAAAGGAGGGCACGGGTGAGGAGAAACGGGGGCAGGACCAAGCGCATGAGGAAGACCGAGAACACGAGATGGTGGGGGAGGAGCTTGCCGTACTGAGGAGCAGGAAAAGGAGGAGGAGGGGGAAGAGGAAGAGGAAGATGGAGACGAGAACGATGCGGAACACGGACAGGAACTGGTGCAGGAGGGGAAACAAACACAATACTATGAGGAGGATGGACTCGACGCACTGACTTGGGAGAGCAGCTAGATCGAACTTGCCGCGCTGTTCTGGGGCAGGGCTTGGAGCGGATTTGCCGCGCTGGACTTGGATGCGGTTCGGGTCCAGTGCTCTGCATTGCACTGGGATAGGTTTTGGAAACTGAGCACGCGCCAGCGGAGGATACCTGGATCAACCTCGACTCGCTGAGCCGGGATAAGGCATAACATGAAAGCAGGGGTTATGGTCGATCTCCTTGCCGCCATTTCTCTCGTTGGAATCCCCGGTGCTCAAAGAGCATCTCCCAACGACCGCCCCGCGTGAGCAGGCTCAAAAGGCATTATGACTTCGTCCCGCAGCAGACCCAAGCGCAGAACCAGGAGGAAAGAGAGGGGGACTAGGAACAAAAAGGAAGGACGCCAATAACAAGAAGACAAAAAGACAAGACCGAAACACACAGAGACAATTTAATTCACACGTCGTCGTCGGCAGCGTGAACATTGATTACCACTTTAGCGACGGCGAGTCCGAACCAAACGGAGCCCACTGGCTGTTCGGATTTCTTGGTTGCCTCAAGGCCTCCAGCCCAATGTAGACCTCCGACAGAAACAACCATGCCAGATTCGGAAACGAACGCCAACATTACCATAATACCTGTGTTACCGTAGCCCTGCGCTTCCGTTTTCCCCTTGTCCGTATTACACTCATGCCCATCTTCTGTAGCCTTTGCCTGCGTTGCCGTAGCCGTTCGTTGTGTTGCTGAAGCCCTTGCGCGTGGTGTCGAAACCCTTGCGCGTGATACCGAAACCATTGTGCGTGTTATGGAAACTCTGATGCGTGCTACCGAAACCTTTCGCGTGTTACCGAAATCCTGGTGCTGTTTGTTACCGAAACCTGCCTCCCCCGTGTTGCCGAATCCCGCCTCTCTTGCCTTTCATATCTATCATTGGCGACCGTTCTTGTAAACAAAGGTTCGAGCATCCAGCTGCCCGCGGCAGGCCCTGCCGCCGTGCCAACGCGACACTTTTTTTGTGGCGCCTGCTCGACGGGCGCACAAAGCAACCGCAACGCGCGACTCGTGTCCCAAGATCTTGGGGAGCCGTGACATGTGACGCACTCTTCCTCCTCCTCCTCCTCCTCCTCCTCCTCCTCCTCCTCCTCCTCCTCCTCCTCCTCCCCCTCCCCCTCCCCCCACCACTCCTCCTCCGCCTCCTCCTCCTCCTCCTCCTCATCCTCCTCCTCCTCATCCTCTTCCTCCTCCGCCTCCTCCTCCTCCTCTTCCTCCTCCGCCTCCTCCTCCTCTTCCGCGTCGTCGGGGGTTTTCTGCTCGTCTTTTCTTCGTCGTCGTACTCCCTTCTTTCCGTCCTTTCTGAAGCTCTTGTGGGGCGGTCTTGGGGGTACCTTGGACCATGTCGGGCCGTCTTGGGGTTCTCTTGGGCCGTCTTGGGGCTCTCTTGGGACATCTCGAAGCCCTCTGGGCAATCTGGCGGTCTCTTGCAGCCGTCAACTGGCAACCGACTTGCTCCCTAAGGCCGGCTTGGGTCCTTCCGTAGGCCCTCTTGGGCCCGCTTGGGGCAATCTTGGGGCCGTCTCTGGCCGTCTGGCACCCTCTCGGGGTGTCTTGAAACATAGTATTGGGCCATTATGGGGCTCGCCGTCTTGGGGTCATCTTGGAGGTCGCTGGGGCTATCTGAAGCTGAAAACACCTCTTTGTGAAATCAAAATTGCAAAATTGGAACTCTTTGGGTCCTACTGGATATTCTCTTGTGGCCCTCTTGGGCTGGCTCGGGGGCCTCCTGGCCCATCTTGAGGCCATCTAGGACTGCCTTCGGGCCTTCCAGGGCAATCTTGGAAGCATGTTGGGCTATCTTGGCGGCATTGGTGGCTTGCCTCGGCCGTCTTGGAAGCTCGGGAGCGAGGGCGTACATTTTTCTACGCGTGATCGTGGATAGCAGTATACATGATGTGTATGTGTTATGTATGGAGGAATTAGTCGGATTTCGGAGAGCGGGCGAAACGTGGATCCCTGTTCCAATTCAATGAAAATATTTGATTCAAGATTACCGAATGCTCTAGTGTGGCCTCGGCGAGAGAGGCCGAGCAGAGAAAACAACTTACAGGAAAACTCTGGAAACCTGGTAATGTAGGTCCGTGGCTGTGGTCCTTCCCGCAAAATCGCCGAACACTGCCCGGAAAATGAAGCAACGACCGTCCAGGCTAGACCGCGCATGCTCGCGTGCACAGCGGCCAACTAGTTTGGCGCGACCGACGCGGCCGCGGTGTCGCTGACCGCTGGGCACTTCCCAGCCCGCACTGCACTGCGTGTGGCTGACTTGGGCGGGCGCGGTATCATGGCGACGTCGACAACGATAGACACGATGAAGACAGTAGCGATGATGGTGACGATGATGAGGATGACGACTGCAAGGCCAGTGACGGCACCGATACTGATCACGCTGATGACGATGACGATGTCCTCGCGTCGGTGATGACAATTTTGGAAAGAACTCGAAATGCGCGCGCGACGCGCGCGAGTGGCCCGTATGGTGTGATTTGGCAGGGGTCGCGCCCCCCACCCCCCCAGCTCGCGCGCAAGGGCGATCGAAAGATGGCGACATGCGGCGCGAGAAGCCCGTTTGGCCGAATTGGAAAAAATCTGGTGGTTACCGATGGTGCTCTAAAGAATTCGCAAGAGCGCGCGAAGACAATTATTCTAACATATATATATGTATATATTCCGGGACATTCGGTGATGAAATCCGTACGAAGCCATAGAGTTTTGAGAGATTTCGGCATGCGCGCGCGACGACGCGCTCGTTTGCACTTCGTCCCGTTTTCGCAAAAGGATTCTTGCGACAACACGCGCGGAAGGGCGATCGAATGATTTTGACATGCGCGTGCGAGAGGCACGCTTGATAGCGTCTGATGGGCATGTTGGAAGCCCATATGTTCATAATAATTCGCACAGGCGCGAACGCATTTCTGGGTTGTCGGCCATTCTGGTTGCGAAACCATTGTTTGCTATAACATAGGTTTTCGGCATGCGCTCGACGACGTGCGCGAGAACACATAATCCAATTTTTGCTTGTTTTTTTGTGCAAGAAGTTCTTGACCACGGATGACGGATGAATTTTGATGAACGAGTGCGCGCGCATAGTCTTTTGTTGCAGAGGATGGGGCGGGGCGGACGGTAAGGGAATACCTGGAAGGGTATGGAGGGGCAGAACTGTATGGAAATTGCAAAACGAAAGAGCTGTTCGTTGAGTCCGGGGGGGGGGAGGCAGATTTTTATACCCCTTTCGAACAGAAAGACTATGTTGTGAATTCTAAGCGGCGACGGGATGGGCGGCGACGAGGCGGCGACGGGGCGGCGACGGCGGCCACATAGTCGCTGGACCGAAAACACCGCCCAGTTCCTTAGAACAGGAATGCAAACCCAAAGTGCAAACGCTGCTTAGGGAACATGTAGGTGGGTACGTCTGCGTTATAAATATACAGATGTGTGTGTATGTATGTCTACATCTATGTCTGTGTGCCTACACAGATACAAGTCTGTACATGTATGTGTGTGTGTATCACCATGTGTGTATGTTTGTATGTACGTATGCATGTCTGTCCGTCTGATTGTTTGTAAGCATGCATGCAGGCATGCATGTATGTCTATGTATGTGTGTATGTATGTATGCATGTATGTATGCGAGTACTTACACATGTATGTATGCTTGTGCGTACATGTAAATATCTATGTCTGTATGTATGTAGTTATACAGGTAGGTAGACAGGTAGGTGTATGTATGTCTGTATTTAGATGAATGTATGTGCGTATACATATATATATATATGTATATATATATACACAGTTGGACATCAAGAGCTCATGAGGAAACGGTCTGGCAAATCCTTCCTCCCCTCCTCGGTTCCACGACACTCCTTCCTCCTCTTCTCCTACAACTCTCGAGAACCGCAATGTGCAACACCATTTATTACCCGGCTTGGAACTGAGCCTGTGCGGCGCGAAAGACAACCAGAAATCGTTGCTAGGTGATCGGTGCGGTAATTGCCACGGACGGTACCGAAATATACCAAAACGCCTGGGTGACCTTCGACGTTCCGACACGCCCTGCAGGGAAGGGGGATTCTAATATTTGTCCTGTGGAACCCCCGAACATGTTCCTGAACTCAGCAAGTCTTCCCGAGACCCGTTAGTTTCATTTCCCGTGGCTTGGCGCAGCCGCGCCCGCAAGAGTCTGGCCGCATAGGGTAGATGCTAAAATCTGTTCTTTGACCTGATGTGGTAGCCGTGTCCCAACCTCTCTCCAGAAACGAACCTGAATTCTCCGTTACCCGTCATTGCACCACTATGCCGATACGCACCCGTCGGAAGGTGAGGGAGAAGAAAGAGAAAGAAACAACGTTAGGTATCAAATGCATTTACACACACAAATTGAAACCCCGCATGTGTGACCAATACCGCGGAAGATGGTGGAACCAATCCAAATTCCCTCCGGACTCGAGGCCAAATTCTCCCGCACCGGTGCCACGGGAGGTCAATACGCTGCCGTCTTACCACCAGCTCCGACGAGGAGGGAGGCAAAAAAACAGAAAGAAACACACTAGAAACATTATCACATTTCCGTTATTGTGTTACGTTTTTCTTTTTGCGTGCGCCATCAGAGGCCTGAGTCATATTTAGTTGGTGAACGATTACTTAAAACAAGCATTCATGACTTAGTCATCACGTAGTTAACCGTCAATGAAGCCGTACGTGACGCATTTTTTACATCAAACCTCTCGAGTGCGCTGAGGTGGCTGGGTCTCAAAAGAGCCAGAAGCAACCTTTTGATCTGTGCAACTCGATCGAAACACACACCCGCCGAGACGGAATGTATGCAGTGCACCAGGATGTTTACCGAACCTACTTTCCGATATGCAGGTGGCTGTGAGCAACCCAGGGGTAACCCTACGGGGGCCCAAGATGGTCCAGACAGCCTAGAAGAGGCCGCGAAGGGGTTCAAAACCACATTAAACCTACGCTTGCTTCAATCATGTGAACTTCCTAACATTTTCGCTTCCGACGGGCTCACGAGGCCTCAACATGGGACCAACATCGCCGAATATATCTAGACATTTCCCAGTGGAGCTATGAGGACCCCACAACATTGCGAAGACCCTCGGGAACGTCCCATGAGAGCCTCGCGAGGGGTCAACGTGGGCCCAAGACTGAATCAATAACTGGAATCAATGGGTGGCGAGCCACAGAAGGGCTTAAAGTTGCCGAAACGTAGCCCCACGGTTGCCCAGTCCAGCCCAGAGCAGTGCCCAATAGCCACGATGGGAGTCATGATGGGGGCCACGATAAGGGGGATCGGGATCGGGATAGGGTATACGTAGGTATATAAGGCCAGGGATATATGGAGAGGGATGTAGTGATGAGGATTGGTATATAGGGTCGGGATGTAACGGTGCAAGGATAAAAGGAATAGGGATCGGCATTCGTATATGTATACTAATACTACAAATACTGATGGTACTACTACTACTACTACTACGACTACTACGACTACTACTACTACGTCTGCTACTACTACGACAACTACATTACTAACACTACAGCAACAGCTACATCATCAACGTCTACTACTACTACAACTACTACTACTACTACTACTACTACTATCACTACCATCACTGCTTCCACTACTACTACTACCACCACTACTACTGCTACTACCACAACTACTATACTACTACTACTACTACTACTACTACTACTACTACTACTACTACTACTACTACTACTTTTACTACAACTACTGCTTCTGCGACTACGACCACTATTACTTTTACTACTACTACCACCACTACCACTGCTACTACTGCTGCTACTAGTACTACTACCAACAACAAGAACAACTACTACAACTACTTCCACTGGTGCTACTACTACTACTACTACAACTACAACCGCTACCACTACCACTACTATTACTACTAGTACTGCTACTACTACTACCTTTTGGTACTACTACTACTACTACTACTGCGACTACTACGACTACGTCTGCTACTGCAACGGCATCAACATTACTAACACTACAACTACAACAACATCTACTACTACTACTACCACTACCATCACTACTACCACTACTACTACTACCACTACTACTACTACCACCACTACTATACTATACTCCTACTGCTACTACTACTACTACTCCTACTGCTACTACTACTACTACTACTACTACTACTACTTCTTTTACTATTCCTACTGCTACTACCACTGCTTCTACGACTACCACCACTACTACTAGTACTACTACTACTACCACCACTACTACTACTACTACTACTACTACTACGACTAGTACTACTAGTACTTCTACTATTAC
>CAUYUJ010017632.1:0-25000 GCA_963575745.1 Prorocentrum cordatum | reverse complement strand
CGTCCTCCTCCTCCTCCTCCTCCTCCTGCCCGCCCAGTGCAGTCCGCTGAGCAGCCAAGTGGCCGCCGATGCCTCGCGCTCCCAGTGGGCCATCGGGCCCCTTCTCGGCGATGAGCGTGAAAGGGGCCCTGGGACACACAATTAAATCGACACAAATGAGAAGATTCCCCATCTTTTCCAGTATTTTCTGGGTTTTCGGCTTTCCCTTCCCCCCACTTCCCAGATTCTCCCATGCCTTCCTGGGGGTCGACGATTCCTTGTGCCTGCGCGCGTTTCCCCGCCCCGAGAGTGGTCGATCGGGGGCCCATGCGTCGACCCCCGGAGCCTCCCCCCCCCCCCAACGCGGCCCCGGACCTCCCTTCGCGACGAGCACCTGCGACAGCGGCGCGGCAGCGGACGAGACAACGACCTGGCACCCTCCTCCTCCTCCTCCTCCTCCTCCTCCTCCTCCTCCTCCTCCTCCTCCTCCTCCCTCCTCCTTCTCGTCTCTCCTCCTCCTCCCCTCCTCCTCCTCCTTCTCGTCTCTCCTCCTTCTCCTCCTCCTCCTCCTCCTCCTCCTCTTCCTCCTCCTCTTCCTCCTCCTCCTCCTCCTCCTCCTCCTGTCCTGTTTCCGTCCGGCCGCAGTGCCGCAGAGCAGCGGGGTCCGCCGGCGCCCTCACGCCCCCAGCGCGACGCCGGTGGCCGGCACCAGACCTGAGGTGCAACGACAGGAGGGGCCCAGCTCAGGGGGGAGGCGTCGAGCTCTGGAAGCGGTGGTCGCTCGGCGAGCGGCCCCCGACGGCGAACGCGCGCGCTCCTGGGCGGGGCGGGCCATCGAGCCCCTGTCGGCGATGAGTGCGGGATTGGGGGCCGATGCATCCCCCCTGAGCCTTGCCCTCGGCGGCGACGACAGGGGCGAATCGCCCAGGGGCGGGCACTGCACGTATTCGCCCGGGAGCCTCGTCGAAGCCATAGATCATCGGCGCCCCTGGAGACAGATGTTGCTCTCCCCTGGGCTGTTCGCCCCCTTCGTCGCCTCTGAGTCCCCCCTTGGGCTATTCGCCCCTTTCCTCGTCGACGGGGGTTCTCGGGTCACGGCTCGCGTCCCCGGCGGCCAGTCGGCACGCTGCGGCCCCCCCAGGACGCCCTCGGCGAGGCGCAGCTGCTGGAACGCATCCCGAGGCTGGGAGCCCGCGTGGAGCCGACGCGAAAATGCCCAATCTCCTCAAAGCTCCAGCGGTTGGGGGGTCCCTGGGGACCCTTCATGGACTGGGAGAACAGCCCGTCTGCCTTGATCATGTCCATGACCTGGCGGCGCCGAGCCCCCCGCGGGGCCAGCGCGCGAGGGACCATGCAGGGAGCGCTCCAGCGCTGCTTGGGGGGCCCCGCGGGCGCGCCTCGAGGGCTTCGTTCGGGGGTGCCTTGAGGGGCAGAAGGGGGGGGAAGGCAGTGGGTGCCTCATCTCTTGAGTCGATGCCTAGGCCTTCCCGTCTGTCACAGCCAGGAGCGGGGTCTCTCCATGGCCTCGCCTTGGCCCAGATGCCGCGAGAAGCGCCAGGGGGAATCGCGCGCGCGGGCCCCAGTTCTCGACGTCGGCGCTGCTCGCAGAAGCGATCGCGGGAATCTCGAGGGCTGGGCCTCTTCGACATCGACACGCTCCCCCAGCGCGCCGACCACAGCGTCGCCGTCACCAGGACAGCCGAACGACATCCCGGCCAGCGCCCGCGTGGCGGGCTCCAGGGATCAAAACTGGCTGCCACCTCTGGGGAGGGCAGCTTGCGCTCACGCCAGAGCTTTCCGCCGATGGGGCTGCCTCCGTTTTTTGCCTCTGCCGCCTCCCGCCGCCCTGCCGCCGCAGAGGAGATGCCATTTCTTTCGAGGAGGAGGAGGAGGAGGAGGAGGAGGAGGAGGAGGAGGATGGGGAGGTATGAGGATGAGGAGAGGAGGAGAGGAGCAGGATGAGGGTAGGAGGAGGAGGAGGATGAGGAGCGGAGGGAGGAGGAGGAGGAGGAGGAGGAGGAGGAGGAGGAGGAGGAGGAGGAGGAGGAGGGCGAGGCCAAGTCTGGAGCGCCGCCACGTGCAGAGGGACTCGCGGAGCAGCGAGCCCCCTTCCGAGACCAGACCTGGGCCTCACCCCACGGCTTTGCCTGCGCCTCACCCCACGGCTCTGCCTGCGCCTCCCGGCCCGTCAAACCGCCGGATCGCCTTGCTCGTCAGGTCGTCGCGGTGCGTCGACGCCAACGAGTTGTTCGAGTTGACGTCCTCCCGCGAATGCGCCCCTCAGGCGCCTTCGCGCTCGCTCCAGGTGCTCCCGTCTCCTCCCTGCATTCCTCCCTCTCTCCTCCTCCTGCCTTTCCTCCTCCCTCCTCCTTTCCCCCTCCTCCACCTCCTCCCTCCTCCCTCCTTCCGTCATCCTCCACCTCCTCCCTCCACCTCCCCCTGTCCCCCCTCCCTCCTCCCTCCTTCTCCTCCTCCTCCTCCTCCTTCCTCCTCCTCCTCCTTCTCCTCCTCCTCCACCTCCCCTCGCCTTCTCCTCCTCCTCATCCTCTCCTCCCTCCTCCTCCTCCTCCTCCTCCTCCTCCCTTCCCCTCTCCTTCTCCCATGCCCTCCTCCTCCCCCTCCCCTTCCTCCTCCTCTTCCTCCTCACTCCTTCTCCCCTCCCCTCTCCTACTCCTCACTCCTTCCTCCTCCTCTACCTCCACCTCCCTTCTCTCCCTCCTCCTCCTCCTCCTCCTCCTATTCCTCTCTCCTCCTCCTCCTCCTCCAATTCCTCCTCCCTCCCCCTCCCTCCTGGATTCTCGCGCCTCCTCCTCCTCCGCCTCCGCCTCCTCCCTCCCCTCCCTCCTCCCTCCTCCCTCCGCCGCACCCTCGGCCTGCTCCCCCTGTCTCCGCCCTCTCCAGTGCCCCGCCCGCTTCCGTTAGCGCGGGCAGGACTTCGGCGGGGCGGCCCCCCCCAAGAGGCCGTCCCTGATGGCGGGCGTCGCGTGGTACTTCGACAGCCCCTGGCCAGCAGCGCCCCGTCTGCGCCTCTTCCTCCCTCTGCTCCCTCTCCTCCCCCTCCAACTCCTCCTCCTCCTCCTCCTCGTTCCTCTCTCCTCCTCCTTCTCCTCCTCCTCCTCCTCCTCCTCCTCCTCCCTCTCCCCCTCATCCTGCCCCTCCTGCTCCCTTTCCTTCACCTCCTCCCGCCTCTCCCTCATCCTCTTCCTCTCTTCCTCCTCCTCCTCCTCCTTCTCTTCTTCCTCTTCTTCCTCCCCCTCCTCCTTCTCCTTATCCTCCTTCTCTCCCTCCTTCTCATCCTCCACCTCGTCCTTCTCCTCCTTCATGTCCTGTAGCGTGTGATTTTGACACTGCTCTTTTCCATCTTCTTGCTCCTGCTTAAACTCCTGCTCCCGCTCCCCACCGTCGAAATCCGACACAATATGCTAGAACCTTATTTTTCAAGCTGTGCTTTCATATTCCATTTTCCTGTCCATGAAGTTCTAGTCTTACTTTGTAGCTTGAATGTGTTGCTTCCTCCTCCTCCTCCTCCCTCACCTCATGCTCTTAGTCTTCCCCCCTTATCTGGCTGCTGTCAAGACTCATCTACGCCCTCTCCATCTTCCTGCCGCAAATCCTTCTGGATGTAGCCGTCGTCGTCGAGGCACTTCTCGGTGTTCGCAACGATGCCCTGCAGAGCGAATGTCACAATGAGGGAAAGGGGGATGGGGGAGGAGGAGGAAAGAGGGAGGAGGAGACGTGAGGGGGAGGGGGAGGAGGAGGAGGAGGAGGAGGAGGAGGAGGAGGAGGAGGAGGAGGAGGAGGAGGAGGAGGAGGAGGAGGAGGAGGAGGAGGAACAGAGAGAGGGAGAGAGGAGAGCGAGCGAGAGACATACATTCATATGCATCTAGAAATATAGAGACATTGCTATATATATGTATATATAGAGAGATAGAGAAAGAGAGAGAGAGAGAGAGAGACGGATGGAGGAGAGGGGAGAAAGGACAAGCCAAGATGTGTGCGCTCGCGCCACACCTAACAGTTCATCCCTCCCCTCCGTCCCTTCCCATTGCGCCGATGTTTTCTCCATCTGCGGAGTCGTGTCATAGCCGGCCTGGAGCTCAGCCCCTCCCAGAACATCATCGTGTTGTGCGCAATCCCAGCCACCATGGAAGCTGCGTACAGGGGAGGAGGAGGAGGATGATGATGAGGAGAAGGAGGAGGAGAGGGAAGGGAGGAGGAGTTGGCGGGTGAGTAGACGGGAAAGGAGGAGAAACAGGAGGAGGATGAGAACGGCGGGGGACGAGGACGAGCAGCAGCAACATTAACTGTAATGGGGGGGACCGGGAGGAACAGGAGGACCAGGGGAAGGCGGAGGGGAAATGATGGGACGTGTAATTGAAACAAAAGGGGGCGACAACGATGAAAAAGGACTCGGATCCAGAAACGTAGACCGCGCTGGGGCGAGATCACCATTCTGAACGACGGCAGGAAAGCGCCGATCCGAAAATGAGGCCCGCTCTGCAGCGGGAAGACCGACCGTTTCGAGACACCGTAAACAATCGGATGGTAAACAACCGCAAACAATCCAAAACATTGAAACCTGGTGTAAAACAAGCAATGCGTATGCGGAGATCAGCGGTCATCTTCAGGACGAAGTCGGGGGAGCGATGAACGCATTCATACCCTGTAATTGTTAGGCGCGCTCGCGCCATAGCTGACATCCCACCCCTCCCACCCATCCCTGGAAGTTCAAAGAGGATCCCATCGTGTTATCCACAATCGGAAACTGCGTGGCTGCGAAAAGAGGAGGAGGAATGAGAAGGACGAGGACGAACAACAGCAGCAGGACCTTGAGTGGAAGGAGCGGGAGGAGCAGGAGGACCAGTGGAAGGCGCAGGAGGGGAAACGAGGAGGGCGACAACGATGCAAAAGGACTCGGATCCAGAAAAGTGGCTCGCGCTGGGGCGAGGACACCACCCTGAACTATGGGAGCAAAGCGCCGATCCGAAAATGAGGCTCACGCTGCAGCGGGAGCACCGTTTGGGTAAACAACGAGAACAATCAGATGGGAACACATAGTGATAACAACAACAACTTTGGAATTCCTGCGTTAATCATTCAAAACGCGGAGGGAGCCGACTATCTTCGGGACAGGGACAGGGGAGATAGGACTGAAGAGAGTAGTATTCATACATGTATTGTGGGTGAAGATGAAGATGAATATGATGCCGATGCTGATGCTGCTGATGATGGTGAGGATGGTGATGAGGATGAGGAACAAAAAGGGAGAGGAGGGGAGAAGATGGGGGAGCAGGTAGGAGAGAGGAGGAACAGGAGGACGAGCAGGTGGACGAGGAGGAGGAGGAGGAGGACGAGGGGGTGGTGGAGGAGGAGGAGGAGGAGGAGGAGGAGGAGGAGGAGGAGGAGGAGAGGAGGAGGGAGGAGGAGGAGGAGGAGGAGGAGGAGGAGGAGGAGGAGGGAGGAGGAGGAGGAGGAGGAGGAGGAGGAGGAGGAGGAGGAGGAGGGGAGGAGGGGAGGAGATGAGGAGGAGGAGGAGGAGGAGGAGGAGGAGGAGGAGGAGGAGGAGGAGGAGGAGGAGGAGGAGGAGGAGGAGGAGGAGGAGGAGGAAGAAGGGAGGAGGAGGAGGAGAGGAGGAGAGGAAGGAGGAGGAGGAGGAGGAGGAGGAGGAGATGCAACAACAAGAAACAGACGGAGGAACACGCGTGCCGCTGGGAGGGCCCGCGCTGCGGCACCGGGGGGCCTGCCGCCGGCCCGCGGCCTGCGGCGAGGGCGCACAACCCCGACGGCGCGGCTCGGCTCGGGTCGCCGGCCTCGGCAAGGGCCCGCAGGTCCCCGTCGGGGGGCGCGGGCGAGGGCGAGGACGAGGACGAGGACCTCCCCTCACGGTGGGGGGGGGCGCGGGCGAGGACGAGGACGAGGACGAGGACCTCCCCTCGCGGTGGGGGGGGCGCAGACGAGGACGAGGACGAGGACGAGGACAACCCCTCACGGTGGGGGGGGGAGGCGGCTGCCGCCCCCCGCCGCCGCCGCCGCCCGCGGGTGAGCGCCCGCGGGGCAAGTGGCTGCGGGTGCTGCTGTTTTGGGGGGGTCCTTCAGGACGCAGGGGCACGTGCTTCGGGGGCGCGCAAGCACGGATTAGCGATCCATGGATTTGGCGCGCGGTCGCCGAATCCATGGATCGGGGGAGGCGCTATCCCCAAAACGCGGCCGGTGCCGCCTCGCTCGGCGGCGGAAGTCCGCGATTTCCTATGGAGGCGGGGCCCGTCGCTAATCCACGCCCCCTTGCTCCATGTTTGCGATCGCCTGACACAGGAGCGAAGATCGATGACGAATCTTACGCGAGACCCCGTTTTGTTTCGTCGCTCACCCGTGCGGGGCCAGAGCTTCAACTTTCCAAACTCACGTCGAGGAAACATCCTGCGCAGTGTCTCCGGGCTGCCCGCAAAGGGCGAGGGCCCCGGGGGGTCCCCCGAGAGCGCTGCAGCAGAAGCCCCACGGAGGTCCCCGGAGGCTTTCAGAGGCGAGGGCAAAATGCCGAAGCGCGCAAATCCTTCGTTCCCCCTGTGCCAGACATCCGACGATGCGCTGTTCTCACAGCGCGGCCCCAGAGGTCCCGACCCCTCCCCACGTGGTAGTTTTTCGTCCAATATCTCCTCTTCGGATGGCCCAGGGCCGTGAGAAAAGGACCCGGGACGAAAACTTTCCCCCCTTGGGGAGGGGTCGAGACCTCTGGGGCTGGCTCACTCTCCCGGCGCTTGCTCGGGATAGCGTCTCGAGCAGGAAAGCAGGCCACATGTTCCGGCCCGTTGTTCGGCTTCTTCAAGGACTTCCACCTCGTGTTGGTGACGCTGCTCGTACGCAGACGCATGTCCTTCTATGGCACTCCCGCGACGGCCTACATGGCTTGATCGGGCTCCGTCCTCTTCTTTTTCATTCGTCTCTCTCTCTCTCTCTCTCTCTCTCTCTTTCGCCTCGCAAATGTTTCGGATCATGAGCGGCCCTTCAAGCCAACAGCCCTTCCGGCCCTGCGTCGAGCGAACACCGGCGGCCCGCGCAGCCTCCGAGCAGCCACGCTCGTCGGTCCTTTGATGCCTCAGCGCATCCCCGTTCGTTGAGGAAGGCGCTTAGGCTCTCTCGCTCCCTGCAGCCGCGGTGCACCAGAGTCCTGCCGTGTTCGCGCTCCGATGTGGCGGCTCTGGCGTGCACGCGAGCGCCGCTCGTCCACGGCGAGCTCCTTGAGGGGGGCCTGCCGGCCTGGATCTCGGCGACGCCCTCCACCCCGGATCGATGCCACGGAAAGCCAGGAGACCGTGCGCACCCTGCCGTTGCAGTGCATGGCTGTTGATCGCTGGTGTATCACCACTGATTCTTGGGACCGCACCAGGCAAGCAACTGTTCCTTGGCTGACTGTTGCGCTGGAGGGGGGAGAAAAAAAGAGGAAAGGCCAGGAGAGTAGTTCGAGGATCGGGCTGGGTCTCTACACCCCATGCGAGAAGGTGTGCCCGTTCAGTTGAAGGCGGGCGGTGCTGTCCCAGCAGGGCCCGGGGTGAGGTCCCCCGCACGCCACTAGGTGCTTAGCCAGATCATGCAGAATAGTCCACCTCAGTGGGCGCCGAACACGACGGGAAGCATCGAACACGCCAACAGACCCTGGCGGCGCTGCCCCCCCGGTGAGCGCGGACGTCCGCTGCATGCCCCCCTGGGGGCGAAGCAGCAAGAAAGGCAAAAGGCCCCTCGAAGCTCGAGCCTCGATCGCTCGACCCCCGCTGCTCGACCACCCACCGCCTGCTGTTCCGCGAGGCCAGGCGGTCGGCGACGAGTGCACCAGGAAACCTCGACCCCCAGTCCTCCTTGATCCTGGCTCCTGCTCCTCCTCCTTGTCCTTCTCGATCCTGGTTCCTCCTCTTCTTCCTCCTCCTCCGCCTCTTCCTCCTCCCCTCGGTGTTCTTCTTCTTCTTCTTCTTCTTCTTCCTCCTCCTCCTCCTCTTACGTCTCCGCAATTCTTCTCCTCCTCCTCCTCAGCCTCCTCCTCCTCCTCCTCCTCCTCCTCCTCCTCCTCCTCCTCCCATATCTTCGCTTACCGTCCTCCCCGTTCTCCCCGCTCCTTCTTCAACTCTCCCTCTTCGATCCTGCCACTCCCTCCTTCCTCTCCCTCCCTCGATCGTTCTCCAACTCCCTCCTCGATCTTCCTCCCCGCTTGCTCGCTCGAGAGGGCAGAACAATACGTCCAACGCAAAGGAAACCAGAGCACAGGAATTTCAGCATGGATTCATGTCAAGGGATGGAGCATCAGCAGCGGTAGGGGCGCCGATAAGGTCGACCACCGAGAGGGTCCACGCCGACTTCTGCCCCGGGGTCCCGAGGGACGGGTGGAGCGTCGTCGAACTCGGAAGACAAGGATCGACCTAAACAATGTTTCTCGTTGTTAGTTTTTGGTTACCCTCGTTGTGTCTTACCCGTTCTTGCCGCAAAACGAGCTCGAAACGACAACGGCACGCGGTATCGCCAAAACACCGTTTGGGTCGACCCCTGTCGGATGACGTGCCACGGAGCTCGCTCCCGAGGTCGAGGGCCTCCGCGAGCTCCGAACAAAACCTGCTGCGTGGCGTCAACATCAGGAGGCCCTGCGACGCCCGATACGGCAGCCTCCTCCTGGACCATCGATTCTCCTCCTCTCCCTCCTCCGCCTCATCCTCTCCCTCCTCCTCCTCCTCCTCCTCCTGCTCCTCCTCCTCCTCCTCCTCCTCCTCCTCCTCATCGTGCACCTCCTCCTCCTCCTCCTGCTCCTCCTCCTCAAACCTCATTGGGCCTCCTCCTCCTCCTCCTCCTCCTCCTCCTCCTCCCGCCTCTCCTCCTCCTCCTCCTCCTCCTCGTCTCCTCTCCTCCTCCGCCTCCTCCTCCTCCTCCTCCTCCTCCTCCTCCTCCTCCTCCTCCTCCTCTCCCTCCTCTCCCTCCTCCTCCTTCCCTGAGAACCAACGCCACGACATATACTAGCCATTGTAGCAACAACTCGACTGGAGCCCTGGACCCCAGGGTCATTACCGTCCCTGAACGCGGTTCCTAGGGAGGAAGACTCCAGACAGGCTGCAGCCTTGTCGCCATGGCTGGATTCGGTGACTCGTCGCTCCTGGTCGGGCTTCCTTGTCCGAGGCGGGGTGTCAAGTGTCGGCGCGCGCTGCCGAGGCTGCCGAGGCAGTGTCGCTTGCTCCCGCGGGGGCTCGCGGGAGCCCCATGGAGTCCTTCTGGTGCTCGCGGGCGGGGCCCAGTTAGCGCCAGGGTTCCCAGGGCTCCTGTGGTGGCTCGCCAGGCTCCCCCGAGGGCCACGTCGTGGTCCAGGTGGCGCCTCTCGGCAGGACGTTGCTTCATCTGCAGGTCGTGGGCTCGTTGCTGGCGTCGCCAGCTTCCCCGCCCTCCCTCCCTGGCTTGTCGGGTGCGTCGGCCAGTGGGGTCTCCAGATTCCCGTGAGGGTCCCTCGCGCGCCCCAGGCTGGCCGCACCGAGCACGCTGCCCAGAGGTCCGTGCGGGCGCACCGGACCACCCGAGGGGCAGACGACCCACTGGACTCTGCTTGCATTTTTCGGCCGCGTCAATCCGTGAGGGTCCCGGGGCACGAGCGCAGGCGACGCATTTTGCCTGTTGTGAGAACTGCCCCGGCCAGAGCCCTGTGATGCCGGCCGCGGCGAAGAGACGGGTCGAGGAGCAGGGGTGGGCTATACGGGGGCCAGGGCCGCCTGGACCAAGCGGGCAGCCAGCACTGAAGCGAGATCACGTCTCCTGAATCAGAGGCGAGGAAGCATCAGGCGAGCAGGCTGCCGGACCAACCGTCCTCGGGCTCCCCGTGCCCGTGTGGGACTACTCTGTGCACCTTACTTCCCAATCGTCCTGTGGTGTTTGGGCCCTCGTTTCACAGAGACAGCGCTGCGCGCTCCTCACTCCTCTTCCCCTCCCGGCATCGTCGTCATCATCGGTAGCATGACCATCGTCCTCATCATCTGCATCATGCGTTGGCCTAGGGGAATTTCGGCACACCCAGCACACGTTTCGCGGCCTCACAGGGAGCTCCACCGAAGGCCCCAGTGGGAGGGTCCGCATGGCGGCCTCGAGCCATTTCGGCACACTCCTCACACGCTTCATGGCTCCATAGGGAGCTCCACCGAAGGCTCCAGTGGCAGGGTCCGCGTGGCGGCCCCGGGCCACTCGGCACACTCCTCACACGCTTCGTGGCTCCATAGGGAGCTCCACCGAAGGCCCCCGGAGGCAGGGCCCACATGGCGGCCTCGGCCCCTCGCGGCACTCGCAGCTGCATATGGGCTGGGTCCGTCGCCAAGCTAAGATTTTTGCACGGGGTCGTGGCCGTCTGGACCGCAAGTGTAACCAGCATTGGGGCGAGAACGCGATTCCCGAATAAGACGTGAGGGAGTCTTCAGCGACATGGCTGCTGGCACCAGGTGTCCTCGTGCTCCCCATCCCCCAGTGGGATTCTTCGGTGGTCTGGGTGCACCTCCGGCAGAACGCTCTCCGATCTTCCTGCTCCTTCCTCCGTCCCCCTGGCACTCGCTTCCGGGCCCCCCAGAAGCTTTGCCATCGCTCGGGTGCCCAACTCCCCGTGCCTTTTGCGGTTTTGTGCGCTCTTTTTGGTTGGTTGCTCGATGGATGATCCAGGATGCTCCTCGATCGTCCTCGCCGAGAAACAAAACGCACGCGTCCGAGCTGTGCCCGAAAACACGAAACACTCACGCACGCAACGGCCGACGGGCCGTGGAGCCTCGGCCTCGGACAGGATGCTCTGCGCGTGTACCAGAGCGTGCGCCACGTTCCTGAGGGTGATCTCCTCTCGGCTGGCCTCGTCGTCGTCGTCGTCGTCGTCGCCCTCGTTCTCCATCCTCCTCCTCCCTGCTTCTCGTCCATCCTCCACCATACCCCTCCTCGATCCTCCTCATACATTCATTCCCGACTCCATGCGCGCCAGGGGCATGCACACTTTTTTCGTTGGCGGCGAGGCAGGACTGCTGCACCAGCAGTCGGGCTCAACGGGGCTAGGCAAGAGCGAATTGCCCAGCGTGCAAGAGGGGAGACCGAAACAGACACGGCGGCCGCGGAGGAGGGGGGAGGCAGGGGGCGCTCCGAGGCGGAAGACTTCCGTCCTGAGTGCGCTGGCGCGGCCAGCCTCGGCAGCGGGGACCGTGGCAGCTGCCAGGCCGCGGCGCCGGTGCATCCACGGGCGATGACGACTCCCAGCACGCGGAGGCCCAAGGTACCTGCAGTGAAGCCGTCCAGGTGGGGGCCGGCTAGGTACTGCAAGTGGCGAAGAGGACTCTGCATCTAGGTTTCAGACTGCCACCTGCGAAATGCTGAGCCCGTAGCGTGACGTGCTGGGCATCAAAGCATAGCCCAGGAGCGCCGCCACCCGGGGGGTTGTTGCCAGCCGCGGCTGCAGCGTCAGCGCCATGGCGGCGCGCGGAGGGAGGGAGGGAAAAGGCGCAGCGAGGAAAAAAGGGGGGGGGCAGGGAAGAGGAGCGCCCCGCCTGCAGGGAGGTCCCAGCAGGCGGGGCGTCGGTGCCGGGCGGCCCAGCGCCAGCGGAAGCTGCCTGGTGTGCGGCCCATGCTGTGGCCATGCTGCGGCCAATCCCGCCGCTCGCCGCGCCAGGGATCACGCTGTGGCCAGGGCCGGAGCGGGGCGGGTGTCAAAACTGTGGCCCAGGCCGAGGAAGGCGGCCGTCCCAGGGAACTGCCTGCATCAAAACTGTGGCAGAAGCCGTGGGGCCACGCGCTGCCTGGGTGGACAATACATAGCGGGTCTAGGAGCACGTAACCAGTGCAGTAACATGTGTGAAAGGACTGCGGCTGAAGGCGTTCAATGCCACGCGCTCTGGGTGGACAGTACGTGGCCGGACCAGGAGCATCAACCGGTCCAGTAACCTGTGTGACAGTACTGCAGCCGAAGGGGTTGAGTGCCGCGCGCTGTCTGCGTGGACAGTACATGGCGGGACTGGGGCACCTAACCAGTGTAGTAACCTGTGTGAACGGACTGCGGCAGAAGCAGTTTAATGCCACGCGCTGTCCGGTTGGACAGCACATGGCAGGTCTATGGGCACCTAACTGGCGCAGTAACGTGTGTGAATGAGGGCCGCGCACTGTAGCAGAGGGCAGCGCTAGGCGGCCAGGCCGCGCGCGTGACCTGGGGAGGGAGGCAGGCACCGAGCCACGGTGCCAGCCAGGTCGACTCCCGCGTTGGTGACCCTGGTCGTCAGGGAGAGCAACGCGGGGAAGCCTGGTGCTCGGTGCTGTCTGTTACCCGGCGTGGCCGTGATGCCAAGGGCCATAGAGGCTGGGTAGGCCCGACGGGTCGCGGCGGCCCGGCCTCGACTGATCGTTGTTGGGCCAAGTGGGGTCGGCGCGTCTCGTACCTTTCCCAACCGGGTCGTTGCCTCCCCTCTGCCCCGTCCCCTGTCGCGCTGCCGTTCGCTGCGCTGAAGCTGGTGTTCCCAGACTGCCCCCCAGTCCATCTGGACCCCCCTCGAGCTGCGGACCCTCCGGATGTCGTAGGAGGCGTGGTAAGAGGTCGCCCATGAACTCCCTGCAGAATTCGTCGTGCCCCCTCGGGGCTGCAGGTGCCTCGCGCTGGTCCTCGGCCGTCTCGGGCATCGCCAAGGGCGCTCCAACCTTCGACGAAGGACGCGCCGCATTCCCGCTTTAGCGGGTTGACGCCTTCTGGCCAGGTCTCCCAGGTTCTGGTTTTGTAATTCCACGCCCGCTGCCGAGTGATCTGAAGGGGCCCAAGGGCACACAAATAAATACACACAAATAAAAATATTTCCCATATTTCCCGATATTTTCTGGGTTTCTGTCTTCCCCCCCCACTTCCCATATTTTCCCATATTTTCTGGGGAATCGAGGATTAACTGTGTCTGTGTGTTTCTTTCCCTCCGGAAGATCATCCAGCGGGTCCGAATGTACAGCGTGCCGTTGTGGTCGTCGTCGCCGGCGTAGCCTGCATCGGCCCGGGGAGCTCCGTGCCTCTCCCGCGCCTCTGGGCCAGCGCGGGGCAGGCCAGTGGTTCAGGGGGGGGTTCTCGACCCTTGGTAGTTGGCCCAGGGTTTGGTGTGCTCAGTCCTGATGGTTGGCCACTGTGCTCTCGCTCGCCCGTCCCAGGGGACTTGCGTGCTCGTCTGTCTCTGGGCTCGGTCGTCGCGGCAGGCGCCGTCGCCGTGCCGTTGCCGCGGCGGTCGCCGGGGGGCCGGGTCCACCTGCGTCCGCCCCCCGCTGCGTCTCCTGGGCCGGTGCTGCTGGCCGCCGCCGTGGCGTGGTCGGCTGCGTTGGGCTCCGTGCTGGGGTGCGCCCAGGGGTCTTGAGCTGGGGCGTCGGCGTCCTGCGGGCTGCCGTCGGGAAGGCTCGGCGAGTGGTCGACCTCCACCTCGCCACTTCCAAAGGGTGCCTTCTGACCTGGGGGCGACGGGGCGGTTGCGCGGGCCTCCTGGGTCGGAGGGGCCTGGGCGGTGCCTTGTCGGGAGGTGCAGAGCTGGCAGGCTGTGCCTCCAACCGCGCGGCAGGTGCGACGTCTGCTGCACTGTCGTCTGCCTTTGGGTCAGGGTTCCCCTGCGGGCCTCTCCCTGGGGCGGGGCTTTGGCCGCGGTGGCGCTGCCCCACGGCAGCATGCGATGCTCGCGATGGGTTTGGGCGCTCAGTCTGGGTGCCTGGGGCCTGGGTACTGTTGGTGGTTGCCTTCGCGACGGCACTCGGGTCCGCCCCGTCCAGGTCGTCTGCGCTGGGCTGGTATTAGGCCAGCGCTGGCGATGACACGCTTTGCGCGCCCTGTATGGTGAGGAATCTTGTGAAGTGCTGTTGACAGAGGCACGGTATGTGAACAGGTGGGGATGGTCGGAACCCAGGTAGGCGAGCTGTTGACAGAGGCACGGTATGTGAACAGGTGGGGATGGTCGGAACCCAGGTAGGCGAGCCATCGCTCGAGCAGGTTGCCCGTCCGATTGGGCGCGCGCCACTTCTGCCTGATGAGGCAGGCAACCTGTATGCCAGGGCGGCGCGCCTCCCGTCCCAGGCGCGTAGTCCGTCGTCTGGGGTCCTTGGGCCGTAGATGCTGCTAAGGAAGACCTTGCAGTCATCTTTTGTCCAGGCTCGCGGGTCCAGGGGGACGTCGTGGGGCCCCATCGGGGCTCAGTCGCTGCTGCTTCCGCTCCTCTGTCCACTGTCGCCAGGCCGTCTCAAGGTTGTCGCGCAGCGTCTGGGCGTATTGTGCCATTGTGTGAGTAATGCTTCAGTCCTCCTTCCCCTTCTTCGGGACTGGCTCGACCAGCTTGGGGGAACGTAAGGTAGCAGCGTTCCGATCGACGAGGGCGGGACAGGGCAGGGGGTGCATTTCGGGGAGATCGAGGAGGATACATCAGTTGTGGAAAGGGTCGGCCAGGGAGGAGACTGCGATTTCTTCCCGGCGTGGCAAGGCGTACGCTGGCCACGTGGCACCTGACTGCAGCAGTGGGCATTGGGCGAACGCGTCCTTCCCTCGCCTGTGTAGGAACCTCAACAGGATATCTGCATGAACTAGGCAGGGAGCCTTGGAGACGTCCTTGGGGAGGGCGGGCGTGTAGTCGCCCCACTGGGAGGGGTGCTTACCTGCTGCCCAAGAGACCAGGTGGGCGAGCATGAACTGGCGGCAGGTGCTTTGCCAATACCAATCAGTCAGGCTAGTAGGGTTCCAAGACAGGCGCCCAGAAAGGCCCGATTCTGGTCTGGCGGCGCCATGCTGCCCTCACTTAGAAGTTGCGTGCGGGGCTTGATGCACCGCTGGTTGATTGCCGGGCCTTAGTTGGCTCTGGCGAAGTGCGCTAGGTCCACTGGGCCGTCGTCGTCCAGGTCGTCTGGGGAGGTGGCTGCGGCAGCTTGTCTGGGCCTGGGGGGTATGGGGCCCGTGCCCTTGGGGCCCGGGGGCCAACTCACGTATGGGGGGCGCCTCGTCGCCTGCCGCCGGGACGTCGTCGCTCCACCTTGGTTGGGGGTCCCGGCTCCGGGGGCCCCTGTCTGCTGGGGTGCCGGGCCTGCTGCGGTCTGATGTCCGTCGCGTCCCCCGGGCCTGTCGCGTGGCTTCGCCGTCGCCCTCTGCCCGGCGGTGGAGTGCGGTCTGTGCCTTCTGGGCGGCGGCTGCCCCGTTCGCTCCCAAAGTCTCCCCCGCCCCCTCTGCTGGCAGATGCCGAGGCAGGCGACTTGGTGCGCAAGGGCTGGTCCTTGCCCCTGCGGCTGGGGCTGGCAGTCTCCGGGATGCGGGTGGCGCTCCCCCTGGCTGCGCGCCGGCTGGCTTCTGCGGCCGGATCCTCGGGAGGAGGGGCGGCCGCGGTCCAGGGGCTTGCCTCCTCGGTCTTCGCGCGACCCCCGTCGCCGGATCGAGGGAGTGGCTGCGCACGAGGGGGCGGGCGCCTCCCTGGCTGGCGGCGCGACCGAAGTCGGTGGGCTTGGCGCGGCCTGGCCCTCTCCGCGCCGACTGCACGGCGAATGGCTCCCGTTCGGCTTTGCCACGTGGCTGGCCGCCGGCGGCCTGGGCTGCATCGCCGGCCTGGGCGCTCTTCCACGCTCTCAGGGGGTCCAGCTCTGCAGCACGCGCCTCTTGCATCCTCTCCCGATCCTGTGCGCCCGCGAGGTGGAGGATACCTCGCGCAGGTGCGGGTGGCTCTCCCAGTGGCGGGATCCCGGCTCATGTTGGGGACGCTGGCGCCCGCTGACGCCTAGGCGGGGGGTCTGGGTATACCTCGATGCGGTCGTTGCCTGGAGCCCTGACCACGTCCCAGCGCCGCCGCGTCCCAGAGGTCGACCAAGCACCGCTCGCAAAACCACGTGGCGTCCCACTGCATGGCCTGGGAGGCGCTCGTAGATTCCTCGAAGTGTTGCAGGCCCTGCGCAGGAGACTTCGGGTCAAGGTCGGCGCGGGGGGGCCTCCACCCCACCCCGAAGGTCAGCTCTTCGTTCCTGGGCCGTCTTCCGACTGGCCCCGCGGCCCCGACGCGGGCCCCACCCCCGAGGGCGCCCGGGTGGCAACAGAGAAGCTCGAGAACGAATCGGCCGACCACGACCCCTCGATGGCAACGAAAGATCCGTGAGAGGATTCCAGAATCTGCCCTCGTTTGTGAAAGCTGTTCCCAGCCGTGGTAAGGAGAAGCTCACCTGAGGTCCGAATTCTCGAGCTAAAGTGCAGGGGCGTTGGGAAACCACAACCAGAAGGCGAGGAGGAGGAAGAGGAGGAAGAGGAGGAGGAGGAGAAGGAGGAGGAGGAGGAGGAGGAAGAGGAGGAGGAGGAGGAGGAGGAGGAGGAGGAGGAGGAGGAGGAGGAGGAAGAGGAAGAGGAGGAATGATAAGCAACAGCAGACTAATCATAATGCCTGAAACTACCCAAACACATTCGGGCACTCCTGGTTCTCATTGATTTGTGGATCCTCGGCGCCATTCAGATTTTGGACATTTCGGCCATCGCCAGCACCATGCTTGTTCATCCGACCCCAGGACTTACGGGCGCTCAGCGACCCCCCGAAGGCCCAGGAACTTGAAGAAACCGGCCGCGCCATTTTACTATTTGCTTTTCCCCAGACAGCTTGTTGAACGGGGTGCTGTTGTGGTAGAAGCTAACTCCGGCCGAGGGAAAGGGGAGCAGAGACATCCTCACAAAAATCTGATGGTCCGGGCCGTTTCGCTTAAGACATCCTCGCAACTCTCGTTTCTGAGTTGGCCGGGATTGGCCGTTTCGCCTGAGACATCCTCGAAAAGTTGCGCTCCGGGACGCCGCGCGAGAGGTGGTCCGGCCCATTTCGCCTGAGACATCCTCGAAACTCTGAGCTCCGAGGTGCCGTGCGAGAGGTGGTCCGGCCCGTTTCGCCTGAGACAGCCCCAGGTCGGGTCCAAGAGGCCACAGGAGGCCCAGGAGGAAGCCCCAGGAGGTTCCCGGGATGCCCCAGGAGGCCCCAGGAGGCCCCCGCAACTCGGAGCTCTGAGACGCCGCGCTCGAGGTGGTCCGGCCCGTTTCGCGTGGGACTTCCTCGCAGCACGTTTCGCCCGAGACATCGTCGCAACTCTGGGGTCCGAGATGCCGCGCGCGAGGTGGTCCAGCCCGTTACGCTGGAGACATCCTCGCAACTCTGGGCTCCGAAATGCCGTTCGGGATGAAGAGGAGGTGGAGGAGGAGGAGGAGAAGGAGGAGGAGATGGAAGGAAGAAGGAGGAGGATGAGGGAGCAGGCATCATGTTATCATGTGCAAACATATCATGTGCAAACATACTGTCATCATTGTCATGTTCTAACATGCCATGCCAGCCTGCACTGGACGGGCACGCGATCGACCTTGGAAACCGCAGTGGGTTTAAAAACCCTGTTTGGGGATACTGCACTCTGGCTATATTTGTTTTTGTTTTTTCTTGTTATGCTCTCTTCCGTTTGTTTACTTGCCTGCCAATCAATCAATACATCTGCATGTTTTGCATTGGCGTTTTCCCCCAACCCTCCAGTGTTGTGTTCTCGTTTTCAATCGAGCAGTCAGTCTCTACCTTCTCCTCATCCTTGTTCTCTTCTCTCCTCCTGCTTGCCTCATGCCTCCTGCCTCGCCAGTCTGTCTGAAGGTTCGCTGGGGGCCTGCGATGTGCGAAGCCACCGCGACTTTTGAAGGTTGGTGGGGGGGGGGCCAGCGTACTTGGTATCAGGCGCGGTCTCGGATTGGACTTCGGGGTCTGCGAGCTGAGAAACTGTCGCCACTCCCGAAGGCTGGTGGTGGGGGGCAAGGCAGTGGGTACCAGGCACGGAGTCATACTGGACCTCTCCATTCCTTGGGGGCTGCGAGCTGCGAAGCTGTTGCCACTTTCGAACGGTGCTGGGGGGGCAAGCATGGTGGGTACCAGGCGCGGCTTCAGATTCGACCTTTCCATCCTTGGGGTGCTGCGAGGTGCGAGAGCGTCGCCACTTTCGAAGGCTGCTGGGGGGGCCATCGGAGTGGGCATCAGGCGCGGGCTCAGATTTGACTTATCCATCCATCCCTCGGGGGCTGCGAACTGTCGCTAGTTTCGACGGCTGCTGGGGGGGCAAGCAGGGTGGGCACCAAGCGCGGATACATATTATACCCTTCCATCCTTGGGGGCGGCAAATTAGGAGAGCGTCGCCACTTTCGAAGCTTGGTGGGGGTCCAGCATAGTGGGTGCCAGACGCGGGGTCAAATCAGACCTTTCCATCCGTGGGGGGCTGCGAACTACGAGGCCGTCGCCGCTTTCGAGGACTGCTGGGCGGTGCCAGCGCAGTCGGTATCAGGCGCGGATTCAAAGTGGACCTCGCCGTCTCTGGGGGGCTGCGAGCTGCGAGTTTGTCGCCGCTTTCAATGGCTGCTGGGGGACGCAACGTAATCGGTACCACGCGCAGACTCATATAACACTTCGCCATCCCTGGGGGGGCTGCGATTTGCGAAAGTATTGCTGCTTTCGAGGGCTCCTGGGCGGCCAGCATATTGGGTGCTGGGCGCGGATTCGGGCTAAACCGCGCTAGCCCCCAGCGGCTGCGAACTGCGACCGGTTTCGAAGGCTGCTTGTGTGTGTCTGTGGGTACCAGGCGCAAATGCACATTCGACCTCGCCATCCCTCGGGGGAATTGCGAACTGCGACGCTGTCACAACTGTGGGTGGCTGCTGGGGAGGCCCAGCGCACGGGCGCCATGCGTGACGGAGCCATCGTCGACGCGGGGTGTCAGGACGATGGCGACCTGGACAGCCTGTGTTTGCATCTCTGCGTGATGCCCTCCAGGGCCACGAATGTCGACCATCTCCTGGTGATCTGGGGCCCGGGGCTGCAGTTCTTTTCTCGCGGGCCGCCCGCGGGCCTCGCGGCGCGCCTGCGCGCCTTTACCTCCCGAGCTGAAGAAGTGTCGGGAAGAGGCCGAGCTGCTGGCAGTGCAGCTCGGCCGCGCGCAGTGCTTGCACTGACTACCACTGACTGTTAGCATGCCTCGAAACATCGTCCCTCTCCTTCCTCTGACCTCCTCTCGTCGTCACCCCTTTCCTGCTGCTATTTCCTCTCGCTGCGGCCCCGCTGACTTTCAGCTCCCGTTTGCCGTCTTCCCTTAGTCCTCGCTTTTTCCTTGCCAGAGACATGTCTAATTACCTCCATCCCACCCTTGTCCATCAATCGGCGTAGTATGAATCGCGAACTTCCCCAGTATCGCTCGCACGGAACAGGTCCTTGCCACGCCATCGTCCCGAACAAACTCTGTCCCACGGTTCTGGCCACGCGTTGCGCAAGGGTTGGGCACGTCGCAGGGGCAATTCGTCTGGTGTGTGCCTGTTTGTGGTGTTTGTTGCTGCTGCTTATCCGCAGCGCCGTATGCTCGGCTACACGCAAGAGTGACCCTGGGTAAGAGTGACCTTTGGTGCGCGGCTTTTTGGGGGCCGCGGGGGGACCAAACCTGGGCGCTCAAGCCGCTGCTCCTGCTCCGTTTTCAGCCATCTGGGGACCCATCTGTGCCCGCACCAAAGGTCACTCCGGCGAAAGGTCACTCTTACGTCCAGTCGATGATGTCCGCCGGGCCGACCCCCCCGGGCGGGGCTCGGCGGCCGTCCGTCTCGACGGCGGTGGCCGCGGAGCCGGTGGCGGGCGTCGGCGACGGGGCGCCCTGCCGCCGCCCCCCCCGCCCCGGGCGTTTGTCGGCAGGCGTGCGGTCACCGGGCTGCCAGGAGCCCTCGGGGCGCGAAGAGGGCATGGCTTAACGGGCGAAGAGCGGTATAGAATAAACTTTCTCGCTGTCGGGGGCGCCTGTCCCTGGGCGGCTGGGAAGTTTATACCCCTACGGTGCCACCGTAAGAGTACAAACTTTCCAGCCGCCCTGGGACAGGCGCCGCCGACAGCAAACAAAGTTTATTTTATACCGTTCTTCGCCCGTTAAATAACGGGATACTTCCGGCCACTGTCGGCCTCAAGCCGCCGCACCTCCGCGGGCCCCCAGGCCGTGAGAGAACGACTCGGGATGGAAAGCCAGCCTCGGGGAGCGGGTCGAGGCCTCCGGGGCTCACGTTGTTTTAGGCACCCCAGCAGAGCACCCCAATCGCAGCAAAAGACCTGTGGGACCCTGGGACCTGTGAAACATGTAGAACTTGCGAGGCTTGTGAGACTTGTGGGGCCTGCGGGACCTGAGTGGCCTGTGGGGCCTGTTGGACTCGTAGGACCTTTGGGACCTCTGGGGCCTGTGGGGCCTCTCGGGCCTGTGGGACTTGTAGGAGCTAAGAAACTTGTGCGGCCTCTGCGACCGGCGGGACCTGTGGCGCAGTGCGGTACGTGGGACCCCTGGGACCTGTGGGACCTGTGGGCCTGTGGGACCTGTGGGGCCTGTGGGACCTGTGGGACCTGTGGAAGATGTGGGTTTTCTTGGACCTGTGGAAGCTGTGGGACATGAGGGGGCATTTGGGAACTATGGGACTTGTGCAACCTTTGGGACCTGTAGGACCTAAGGGGCCTCTGTGGCCTGTGGGGCCTGTGAGACCTGCGAGACCTGTGGGACCTGTGGGGCACAGGTGGGAACTATGGATTTGTGCGACCCCTGGGACCCGCGGGACTTGTGTGAACTTTCGGACCTGCCTGTGAGACCTGTGGGACCTGTGGGGCCTGTGGGACCTGCGCGATGTGCGGCACCCGGGGGGCCTGCGGGACCCTTGGGGCTTGTGGGACACGTGGGACTTGTGAGACCCGTGAGGCCCCTGGGACCTGTGGGACCCGTGCGGCCTATGTGACCTGCGGGACCGTGGTTGTTCAGCAACAGCAGTGCAGCCAGCATGGAAACGAGAACACGACTCCTGAGAGACATGCGAAGCAGTCTCCAGCGAGACGGCTGCCGGACCGGGCGGTCTGGGGCTCCCCGTCCCTGGGCGAGAGCACGACGCCCGAATCCGCCGCCGTGTGTCCTCTGGCACGAAGTGGAGTGCCTCAAAGCTCATGCGGCACTGCGAGGTAGGCGCAGTGCTGCTTTTGAAGCGAGGACTTTTAAGTCTGGAAGGTCCCGGACCAGTCGCATCCCAAGCTTTCCCAAGGTTTCCGGGGCTGGCTTCCGTGAGTTCTGGAGTGTTTCCTGCGCTTCCTGTGGACGCTGTGCCCCCCCAAAGCGAACGCTCGAACCCTCCCATGAATCCAAGAGGGCCACGAGTCGCCGAACGATCGCTCCAAGACGCCCAAGATGGTCTCTCGTTGGCGCAAGAGGCATCCAAAACGCCACAAGAGGCCTCCCAAGAGGGCCCCACGAGGCATGAATCGTTGATTCTCCTCTGGATTTGAAGAATTTTTGCGTTCTCGCCTTTCCGGCTTTCGGACGCCCGTTGTCGGCCCAAGACGTCCCATGTTCGCCCCAAGACGGCCCAAGAAGCGGCCTTCACGAGGGCCCCGAGACGGCCCAATAGGCCTCCAAAAGGTCCCCAAACGGCCCAAGAACAGTCCAAGATGGCCCTGGAGGCGCCCGATACGGCCCAAGAGGGCCTCAAGACAGCCCCAAAAGGGGTTCAATAGAGGGAACAGGCCCCAAGATGCCCCTAGAAGTCCCCAAGATGTGCTGAAGATGCCCTAAGAGGCCCCCAAGAGGCTCCCCACGAGATCCCCAATAGTATCCAGTGTCAAGCGACATGGCTGCAGGTACTGGAGTTCTGGGATTCCACGTCTCCACCTGTGGTACTTGATGTTGCTGCTGCTGCTGTTGTTGTTGGCCAGTAATGAAAATCCTTTAGTGAAAAGCCATTCGGGAAGGATCATGTCATCGGGGGTCTGGGCAACTTGGCGGCCTTCTCGGCCGTCTTGCGGCAGACTGCGGGGGCCCTCGGGGACCGTCTTCGGCCGACCTGGGCCCGAAAAAGGCGAACACCCAATCCTGGCGGTGGACAAACCTCCCTTTAGTAAACCTCCCTCTAGTGAAAACGGCCTGGGACCGAAACCGACGGACCCGGACCCGCACACATGACGGCCGCGACGCCCTCTCGCGACCCGAAAACGGCCAATTCGCTAGTCGACGTGGCAGGGTGGGAGGTCTATCCACCTCCGACAGTCAGCGATGGAAGCCCTGTGGACAATCAGTGCTTCGTGCCCCCACCGCGGCCACGAAGACGACAGGACCGCCGCGCACAGAGAGCGCTCGGTGACGACCACGACGGCCACGGCCGCGGCGGCGGCCGCGGCGGCGGCGGCGCTTCTCTTGCCGTCGCTCGGACGTCCATTTCCCGGGCATTTTTCGGTTTCGTGCGTGTTTTTTTTGCTCGATGGTCCAGGATGCTCCTCCAGGGTCATCGCTGAGAAATTCTCCTGGCGAAGGTCCCGACCATATGCAGTTGTGGGTACCGTAATTGTGAATATCTGCTTCGGTGAAGCTCCCCATGGGGCCACGAAGCGCTGCACTGGGCGGGGGGGAACGCTGTACTGTGTGGGTGGTGTGCCGAATTGGGTTTCGGGAAGCATACGGACGGTCCCACTGAGGGCTTCGGTGGAGCTCCGTATGGGGCCACGAAGCGCTCTACCGAGTGAGTGAAAATGCCAAATTGGGTTTCCGGGACGCATGCGGACGGTCCCACTGGGGGCTTCGGTGGAGCCCCCTATGGGGCCACGAACCGCTGCACTGCGCGGGTGAAAATACCAAACTACATTTCCCGGACGCATACGGACGGTGGCACTGGGGCCTTGGGTGGAGCCCCCTATGGGGCCACGAAACGCTACACTGGGTGGGTGAAAATGCCAAATTGGGCTTCCGGGGCGCATGCGGACGGGGGCACTGGGGCCTTCTGTGGAGCTCCCTATGGGGCCACGAAGCGCTGTACTGGGTGTGCGGGACGCATGCGGATGGTAGCGCTGGGACCTTCGGTGGGGCTCCCTATGGGGCCACGAAACGCTGTACTGGGCGTGCGGGACGCATGCGGACGGTAGCGCTGGGACCTTCGGTGGGGCTCCTTATGGGGCCACGAAACGCTGTACTGGGTGGGTGAAACGCATGGAGGAGGGGGAGGAGGGCCGCGAAACGCTGTACTGGGTGTGCGCGACGCATGCGGACGGTGGAGGAGGAGGGGGACGAGGAGGAGAGAAGGAGAACGCGGGGACCGCCTCCTCAAAACGAGGACCCAACACCACAGGATGGCTGGGAAAAACACACACGTCCGAGCGATGCCAAGGCCCCGCCTCGTCGGCTGCGCCACGGGCCCGTCGGCGTCGCGCCGCCACGAGGAGCGCCAGGCAGGGAACGGAGGCGGCTCGCCGGCCGAGGCGGCGGGCCGCGGCCACGAGCAGGGCCCCCCCCCCCCTCTCTCCTGGCCCGGCATCGGCGGAGCCCAGAGCCCCGACGTGCTGATTCTCCCAGGACGCGACCCCCAGAGCTCTGGGCCCCCTCCTGCAGGGACAGGCTTCCCATCCCGGGTCGCTCTCTGACGGTCCCGAGGCCCCGCGGGGGCCCCGTACCCATCGGTCGGAAGAAGTAGGTAGAAACATAAAGTAGGAAGGCGTCGGAAATAGATTGGGCTTCCGCCCGCCTCCTGAAGAGGAAGGAAGAGGGAAAACCACTCGACTCTTGAAGTAGGAAGGCGCTGAAAGTAGATTGGAATCTGGGAATCCAAAAATACCTACTTTCAACGACCGATGGGTACAGGGGGCCGAGAGAGCAGGGAAAAAAGCCTCCCGCCGTGGCTCTCTCTCTCACGGCGCGAGGGGGGGTCCGAGGGACGGCCCGAGGGCCAGAGCTCCTCCTGGGCCCCAGGCCCTGAGGTCCTGGCGTCGCGAGGTGTGTCCACGGCGGGCGATTCTCTACCTGGCTCCTCTGAGCTCGGGGAGGGGCGGGCCTCGCGGATCGGCCCGTCTCGAGGAGCGGCGCAGCAAAATGGTGTCCGGCCTTATGCTGCTCCCGACGTGCGCAAGCGTCAGATCCCCAACATACTTTCGAGCACCCAGAAAAACCTCCCAGGGCCCGACACGTGAAAGCCCTCAAGTTTCGATGCTGTCTTGGTGCTCGAAATTCTTTCGGGTGATCAAGGCTGAACAAAGTTGGGACATCAAAAGTCCAGACTGGGAGATGTGAGATGCGGGTTGGCCTGGCGGGGCCGTCAGGAGAATGACGAGAGCCACTCCGAAATCTGACGCGAGCTCCCGCTGCAGACATCCCACGAAACCTTGACCGTCGAGACCCAGGGCGGGCTGCTCGTCAAGAAGCGCAGGCGAACCCCGAGCTCTGGAGCACTCGAGTCATACATCTCCCTGATCCAGGGCTCCGGTCAGACTTTGTGTTCGGCGTGACGTCGCGGTTCTTGTGCGGCGTGGGATCTCCGCGGTGGGCGGGGCTGCCCCGCCCCGCCTCGCCTCGTCGGCTCCGGCTGTGCGCGGGCAGCCCGAAGCCTGGCCGCCCCTGCCTGGAGTTTGAGGGGCAGGCCGAAGACCAGAGCTCGCTCCTGAGCGCAGAGTGCTCCTTACGGTGATGCCGGCGAGGCCGGCGAAAGCTCACCACAGAGCGCCCGCAAAGCAAGCTATCACGTACATCACAAAGTTTGAGATCGTCAATTGTTGCATTGCTCGGATCAGAAAACCTTCCATGAGGCATCCAGGGCCGGGAAGCGCGCGGAACGCCAATCGTGGATTGGCCATGGATATCACCGATTGAAGGTCGCTGGGGGGGCAGCGTTGTTTCCAGGGCCAGATCCCCGTACGCTCGGCGGGCGTGCTTGATCGGTCAACAGCAATCCTTACAGCCGCCCTTCGCGAGAAGCTCTGATTTCAGGTTCACTCTTGCCGACGATTGGGCTGCTCATGCTTGCTCTTGCCCTACAGAAGCATTGCCCTCTCCCCCGTCGCCTCGCGTTCGCTGCCCTTCAGCGAGCTTCAAATCACCGACGCCCCCATCGGATAAGGAATTCTCCAGGGTCTGGAGCCTCCTGGGCACCTTCCTCAACCAACGCCCCCACCGTATCTTCAGCGTCCCGGCCGAAGTCCGCCGGCCTCCGCCCGCCTCTTTGGCTCCGGGGTGGCCGCCAAGGCCGAGGCGGGCGCAGGCCGTG